>JAOYMZ010013539.1:0-20321 GCA_025802335.1 Pinguicula primuliflora
TATATAATTAACTATTTTTTTAATATATATAATTAAATATTTTTTTAATATGTATAATTAAACATTCAAAAGCCAAAATTAAATATTATTTTAATTAAATATTTTTTTAATATGTATATATATTTAAATATTTTATATATTTTATTATTTTTAATTCGGGATTCGGGACTGTCCCGTTTTAAAATGGGACAATCTTGATCCCGTCCCGAACTAAGTTCAGGACATGTTTTTAGGGCCCGAACCCGTCTCGAACAACTTTTTTTTTTGGGATTCGGGATTCGAGCCGATCGGGCCTCAGGAAAATCCCGAGGACCGAACGCCATTTGCCCACCCCTAGTTCCACATATAAATAATAAAATCATTCACCTTATACAGGATGCTTCCAACGATAATCACGATTGATTATATTAGTTAAGTCAGTGCTATGATTCTTGGAAGTCTTAGATGGCCTCATGCACCCAAATGGATTGTTGGTTGTCCCTTTCAGTCAACCCATCATAACCAGTGTTCTAGAGTGCGCACGTCTAGGCGGCCGCACTCTCAAAATTGCCTCGCTTTAGGGCAGTGCAGTGAGCTGGGCAGACCAGCCGGCTTGGACCAGGGCGCTCGCCCAGGGTGCCTAGTCTACCACTTTTATTTAGAAATTTAAAAAAATGGCATTTGCCCGGGCGGTTGAGCGCCGCCTAGGTGGTAGGCCTGTCCAAAATTTACCGCCGGTACCGGTCGGGTATCAGTACCCGTGGCCAGTACCGGTTATGTAACCGGTACCGGTACTAGGGTACCGGGTACGGGTACTGGTCGTACCGGTACCAACCGAAAGATTAAGTGACCCGTTAAATTTTTTTCCCAATAGTCCCACTCCCGTTCAGTTCAGCCGTTCGTTTTTTCTTCCATTCTCAGTTTCTCACCTACGTGCCGAATTTCTTCCGATCCTCCGGCTCCACCGACAACCATTCCTCCACCGACGGCCATTCTTTCAGCGACGGCGAACTAAATCACGTCGCAAATACTGAAGTTCTACATCCCGAGACTGCCCAATTCCAATTCTATAGATAATTTCGATTTTGGTTTTTTTCGATTTAGGGTTTTTTCAATTTAGGGTTTTTTCGATTTAGGGCTTCTAAAGTTCGATTTTGTACGCCAATTTAGGGCTGATTTGGTTCATTCTTGTTCTTGTGCTGAATTTTCGCCTGTATTTTCGTCAGTGATTTGATTTTGATCATTCCTGTGATGAAGTTCAATATCTAGTGGAGACTTGTCTTTGCTTTCATTTTCGGCATTGATTTTGTTCATTCTTGTGCTGAATTTTTGACGTTGCAGAGATGGTTGTTTCTTTGTAATTTTATTGCACCGGTTATGTGTCCATAACTTAAGAATATCACTGTTTTCCAGTATACTATTCCATGGAAATATTTGCTTCTCAGAAGGTGAAACTATGTGACTACTTTCTCCTCAATTCAATAAAGATGGTTTGAGCTTTTCCACCTTGCCGTAGTTGAATCAAGGAGTGGTTCCTTTTTTCCTTTGTTTTAGGGGAGGGCTAAATTTTTAAGAGTGCTGCTCCACCATTCCAAGCCTGCATTTTGTTTATTGTATAGCATGAAAAAATGAAGTAGTTTTACTCTACCAATAAAATGAAATTTATTTTTGGTAACATTCTGAAAAAATATATGTTATGGTGCATGTTGAGCTTCGACAGGATGAACAATTAGAGTAATTTAATACGGATTAAGAGGAAAAGACAAGGAATTTGATGTTAAAAGGAATGTTCTCTTTGACATGAAAAAGTTGGTTACCTCAAATCTGATTTTTATTTAAGAGTTCATTCTTTAATATTTACTAATGATTGAATCTGATTTTTATTTATACAGGATGTCTGACCCTGTAGGTACAAATGTTGATACATCCTCAAATCCGATAGAGGGGGAAGAGCTTCGAAGAATAGAGGCTGAACCTGAAGCAAAGAAGAGAACAAGACCGAAGACTAGCCCTTATTGGGCATATTTTACAAAGGTAATCCCACTTGTGGATCTTCTGAAGCCGAAATGTAATTTTTGTGAGAAACTCGTAAATTGTGAAACCAATATTTACGGGATAGGTACTATGATTAAACATTACAAAGGTTGTCAGAAAAGGAAGGCGGCGCAAGCACAAGCAGTAGGATTAGGAAGACAGACTACGCTTTCTTTCAATGTTAGTGCGTCGAACAATAGTGATGTTGGGGCGTTGATCCTGCAGAGGTAAAAATAGTTAAACATTCATTAATGTATGATAATTGATAAGTAGTTATTTATTGTTTGTTTATTTATTTTACATGTTTGATAAGAAAGTGTGGAGGAGGAAGATCGCGAGGCATGTTATATTGAATGAGTTGCCTTTAAACTATGTTAACAAGATTAGTTTTGTTTTGATTATCAAGGATGTGGATCTTCATTTCAAGATGATCTCTAGACAGACGTGCCAAAGGGATTGCATGAGCATGTATTATGAGGAGAAACTGAAGTTGAAGGAAAAGTTGCTTGCTGCTAGTCCTCGTATCTGTTTCATGACAGACACATGGACTTCAAGGCAGAATTTGACGTATATGGTGATCACAGGGCATTGGATCGATGAGAAGTTGTCTTTGGAAAGAAAGATCTTGGTTTTTAGAAAAATTAGTGACCATAAGGGTGTTTCGATTTGTGGGGAGATAGAAGCTTTGATGGAATGTTGGGATATTAAGAAGTTGTTGACCATCACTGTTGACAATGCCACCAATAATGATGTTGCTTTGGAAACATTAAGGAGGCGTCAGATTACATTGTATGGTGATGTTCGGGGGCAGATTATTAGGCGGCACAAGAATTTGTACATGAGGTATTGTGCTCACATCTTGGACTTAGTTGTACAAGATGGTTTGACAGAGCATAGTGACGCTATCTCTCGTGTGAGAAATGTTGTGAAGTATTGCAAGTCTTCTCCCCAACAAGAGAATCTGTTCAATCATCATGTAGTGTTGTCTGTTGAGGAAGCTTGAAAACAAAGGTTTTCTTCAGTTAGATGTTCCAACGAGATGGAACTCTACTTATGTTATGCTAAAATCTGCTGTGAAGTACATTATTGTTTTTTAATACATGGTGCAGGATCATGCGTGTTACACTTATCTATACGATGATGCAAGAGGGAATTTGGGGCCTCCAACTGAAAATGATACTATTCACTAAGCATGTCTTATTGTTAATATCTTTCGCTAATAGCTTTATAATTATTTGCAGGTTAAGAGTTTTTTGTCATTTTTCAAGTTGTTTTATGATATCACTCATACATTCTCTGCTTCTGCAATACCTACTGCGCATAAATTGTTTCAAGAATTGATGAAAATAGAAGAGGAGTTGGATGAAGCTGCTTTGAGTAATGATGACGATTTGGCGAACATGGCCAAGAAGATGAAATCAAAGTACATCAAGTATTTGGGTGAGTTGACGAGTGTGGACGAGGAGCACAAACATAAACTGAACAAGTTTTTATTTATGGCCACTGGCCTGGACCCAAGGTGCAAGCTTCGATGGTTCCAATTTTAGTTTGATACTTCACTGGCTGGAGGTATGATCATTGATTTATTTCATTTCTCATTGATGATTGATATTTAAATGGTGACATTTCTTATTACAGATAAGAAGGCTGATATTGCGTTCAAGATAGTAAGGCAATCAGTGACTGAGATTTTTGACGAGTACCGGTCTTTATATGATCAAGGGAGAGTTCAGACACTCTTTAGGGTTCTTACTACTAGTGGTGCCTCGTCTTTAGGCTTTAGTTCAGTAAGACTCAAGTAAGAAATTCCTTCGACAAGTGCAACAAGAGATTGGGCAAGAGAATACTACTGAACTAGAGAGATACTTGGCAGAACCACTTGTTCTACAAGAAGAAGAAGAAGATTTTGACATTTTAGCGTGGTGGAGAAGCAATACATTTAAGTATCTTGTCCTAAGTCAAATTGCTTTGATATGCTTGCAATCTCAATAACCACTGTTCCATCGGAGTCAGCTTTTAGCACAGGAGGGCGAATATTGAGTAGTTTTAAGAGTTCTTTAGGAACCGGTACAGCTGAAGCACTCATTTGTGCCTAAAGTTGGATGAAAGATGTTGCTATTACCGATCTTAGAACTCCTTTCATTTTCGATATGAGTTCTTAGTGCTTTGAGCCAGAGGAGGACAGTGCTTTGAAGGATGATGCAAGGACAGAAGATCCTACCGCTATCGCTATATATAAAGGTAATATATATTTCAGAATATATTATAAATATAAATCATCGATTCTTATGTTTTATAGCCTAATCACTAATATCTTGATTCATGTTGATGTATATTTTATGCTTTAGGTAGAGTTCTTGGAAGACCCGATGAATTTTCTGAACGAAATAAGAATAGGATGAAGCATTGCGGATAAAGTTGTATTCTGAATTATGGTTGTATTATGAAGTTATGAACTATGGTTGCTGACTGATGTTGAACTTGTGGTATGGACTTGTGTTGATTCGTTGTTAGATTATTTGTCATATGATGATGTTAATTCATTCGTTGGTATCATAACTTTCGTTGATTCATTGATATCGTAACAGGGCCAAAGTTAGCCAAAGTGCCAGAGTTTGGCCAAAGTTTTGCCCAAGCTTTGGCCAAAATGTGGCAAAAAACGCCACATACTGTCGGTACCGGTTACGTACGGGTACCGACAGTACTGGGATCGGTATCGGTACCGGGTATATAATCTCCCGGTACCGGAGTACCAATACCGGATGGCACCGGTACCGGCTTGGTACCGATCATACGACGGACCGATACCGGTAGACCGGCTGGACATGCCTACTAGGCGGCCTGAGTAATGTACGGTCCGCGCTCTCTTAAGCACTGATCATAACACACAAATATACAACAGAGAAAGACAAACAGTTATAATTTACATTCTCTGAAATGACTCAAAGCCCATCCGCAATTATTCTCTCACCTTCTCTCCTTCTACCCAATTGGCTAGAGTTCACAATTCGGTTTCAGATGAGGGTTTTCTTTCAAGAACCAGGTGTATTGGAGGTCCATTTTGGATGAAGGTTTTGTCTCTGAAAAATGCTACACGTCCCGGGGCCAAAATGTACCGGCCCCGGGACGTGTCCTTTTTTGTATTTTTATAATAGTTTTATTATAAAAAATAAATAGTAATAAATATAAAATAAATAGAAAAATATAAAATATTTAAAAATACCGTTTAGCCTCAGGGTTTATGCATTTAGCCTTAGAGTTTATGCATTTACCCCTTGGATTTATCCCATCTAAATAGGGTTTTAATTTTTTAAGCCGCCGTAATATTAATTTTGGACAATAGCATTTAGCTCTATGGTTTATGCATTTAGCCCTTGGGTTTATAGTATTTAGTCCTACGATTTATAGGCTTTAGCCTTCGAGTTTTTACAATTTTATGTGAATTTTTAGTTGTTTTTTTTTAAGTTTTAGGGTTTATTGTATGTTATATTATACATTTGTCCATATAAAACCAAAAAACTCGGCAGCCGGGATGGTGATCTAGCTTCGCGAGTGGGGGCTGAGGTGAGAGAGGGTGGGGAGTTCGAATCCCAACCCTCTCCCATTGCGTGTACCGGGCCCGATACAAATTGGGCCCGGTAGACGTAGACGGACTCAAAAAAGAAAGGATAATGAATTTCGGTAAAGTAATATATCAAATAAAAAATAGCTAAGAAAAGCTCAAGAAATACACAAAACATATATCATTGGGTCATGAGTTAACCCCACACTTTTTTTGATGTTGTTTTCTTGCCATTTTTTGGTGAAAATTTCTTTCATGTATATCATTTGTACATTTTGGTAATCTGTTTTTTTATTTTTCATGTACCATTAACCGAACTCTAATATCCAGTGTCCGATAAAGCATTAGGCGGTCCCTGGACGGTCAAAGCCCGTTTAGTGTCTAAGGAGCCTAGTCGCCCGTCTAAGCGGACTTTTAAGCGACCTAAGCGATAATTCGGGCAAGGCGGAGGACAACATACTAGTGCTTAGGCGACGCCTAAGCGACCTAGGCGACTTACTTCTTAAACAGAGCTAATACCACTGACCAAACTCAATGCGGGGATGGCACGTGCCTATATGGATAAAATTCTATAGGACAAAAAAAATTGGGAACAAGAAACGCAATAATGTGGAGAATAATACTAGTCATACTTAATAATTAGGTACTTAATTAAGTATATATGTCAAAAAGACGTCGTTTTGATTTATACTGAATCAAAATGATATCGTTTTAACTTAATTGTACAAATATTAAATAATATATATTTATTTTTATATAGATACACTTAAATTAAAATAACCTAGTTTTACTTATATACATAATTAAATAAAAATAAAGTAGTTATGCGTATGAAGAATTATACCAAACCTCCATATATGGCGATGCTGTTGTTCATCTGACGCCAAGTCAATCATTTTGGATAATGCCTGGTGGACCCTCTTTAACGAGAGTGGATAAACAATAGCCGGCGACCTTCCTTGCTTATATATTGGGGATTTCGTAGTTTCGCCTCCATCCGTGTTCTAAATTTTCGCTAGGATTTCGATATTATGCCCATTTCGTGAAATCCAGGACAAAATTCAAAGGCTGTGTTCTTCGACAACCGATATTGAATGCGCAATAATTGTTTAATTTGTGTGTGCGATTCGGTAACCGGAGAGGGGAAAGAGAAATAAGCGGGGATAAGAAACCGGATAAACAATGGCGGCGACTGGAAATTTCTTGCCGCCAGTAAACGTTCCACAGACGCATTCAGCTGTATCAATCAAACATGATCTTTTATCTGGCCATGGATTATTTCCCAGGTAATTTATTATTTTTACTCGTGATATATCTATTTTTTTCCCTCGTGCGATTTTGATCATGAGCGTGAGCCGGTTTCAGGCTTGATTTTTTTAGTGCTGAAAGTAAGTTTTGGGAGGTGCTTTCTTTTCTGTCTATTTCAATGCTTGCAATGCAAAAGTCTTGGTTTCTGATTTGGAAAGAAAAATATAGAGAGAAGCCGCAAACAAATGTGTTTTCTGATTAAGTAGTTGATGGAGAACGATTGGTATGGATCAGAAAAGCCATACGAAAGATGGATCCTGCCATTTAATGAATTTATTTCAAGCAACTTTTTATTTAATTTTTTTTTACATGACTAGTAGCACAGGCTTTAATGTATACTTTTTGTTTCTCATTGATTATTGGATTCTTTCCCTCGCCAGATTTTTCCTAATAGCATGTGGTACTCTTCCAGGGAATCGTTTCCTGCTCAGGCATCCTATAAAGCAAAGAGTTTAGAAGTTAATTGTACGAATGATTCAAGGATCCTGCAGTTGTCTCCTAGTAAGAGAGAGAACCTGAGGCCGCCTGAACTCCATTTTGACAGACTGCAACCTACTGATCAAGAATGTTGTGGACGGCAAAGTAGGAACTTCAGTCGCTTTGTTGCTCGTGAAGCCATTCTGGATGAAGAGTATTGGGTTAGTTTTGTTTTCTTTCTTACAAATGATGTAAATTCATCGAACCATCTCCGCGTTCCCTACACTAATATTCATGAACAACCTTTTCATGTTTTATGGTAAAACTTGTGTTTCTTACTTTCTTATGATGATGCCGACTCTCTATGGCAGACAGCTGCATGGCTTCGATCAGAAGCCCATTGGGAAACTGTATCATATATGAGGTCAATAATCTATATATTATGTATTTTATTTCATTTAATTGTTTTTCACCTGCCCTTGCTTCCTTTTTTTTACCTGCCCTTGCTTTCTCAATCACATCAATTCCATGGAAAGCATCCATTGGACAAACATACTTAAAAGGTTTTATTTATGGTGCTAATCGTGTCTTTTTCAGGCATGTCGACAATTACAAAAGAAAGTATGCTGAAGAGGTGAGCGCCAATATGGTAACTTGGTGGTTTACTACTTTCTTTTTCCCAGTCCCTTATGACTTTGACTAGTACAGCTAACTATGAAAATTTCTTACATAAACATTCATAATTTGTATCATACTTAAAGAAACGTCCCTTTATTTGTTATGTTCTGCCATGATCAACTGCTGTGTTGTCTATTTACCGGAAAAAGCGCAGCATGGGGTTGGTGATAGATGTTGCTATTTAGGTTTGTTTTTTATGAAATAGCGCCTATTTTCTTGGCATGTTTCCTTTTTTCTACTTGGCAGTTGTCAATGAGTGCTTAACGTAGTATACAAGCTTTGCTGCCTTAGTTTCAGAATAGCGCCTATTTTCCTGGCATGTTTCCTTTTTATACTTGGCAGCTGCCAATGAGTTATTTATATGCTATACAAGCTTAGCTACCTTAGTTTCAGAAAATGCTTTGTGGAACATATTTATATTGTTCATTTCTTAGTCATTAGTGGATAACTGCATTTTCTTCTTTCTTGTATTTTGTCCTTGACTTGATTCACCTCATGTTTTGCAGGAGTTCTATGCTTTGAAGCGTAGATGTTTGGGACGGGATGGAAATTCTTTGAAATGCTTTTGCTTTTTTGCAGTAAGAGGATTAAATATTTGCGCAAGTCTTTCTGCTTATTCCTTCCGACTTCCAAAAATTCCCACTCATCGATTATTCTATTCTATACAAGGGAGATACCATTTATGCTAAATCAATTGTTATCCCTCTCATTAGTCTCACTTGATCTAATTTGTTCCGTCAATCTTAAGATTACAACTACTACAGAACATGGATTCATGTTGAGCTATGTTTCATCTGATTGATCGTTTATTTATTAGTGTTCTGATGGATGTTAAAGCTATATGTTATGACTTATTCGATTACTGTAGAAATTTTAATGTTGTTAAGTGCCATTTTATGCTATACATGTTGGTGTTCTCGTCTGATATTTCTCATCGTTGGCTCAGAAGTCATAGACATCGTTTTTCCTATCGCAGGTTAAGAAGGAAGATAAAAGTGTTAGAAGAACTGTTCTGAATAGTCTAGTAGGAACTTTGGACTTAAGCGTCAGGCAGTTTGTGCAAGGAGAAACATATCCAGGGGTATAGTTCTGCTACTTATTGGAATGTTGACATGTATTATGCCTTAACATTAATTTAGATCTAAACGTGCAATTTTCAATCGCTATAACTTGGGAAGCATTAGATATGTGTTCATGCCATTGCTCAACTTTTCCCTCCGAAACTCATCTACATGGAGGCTTGAAATCTTTATTGTCACATTTGTCGTTCATGACTGTTGTATGCACACGGTAATTGGATAGTACATACTGAGCTACTTAAACAAAATTAGTAACCTTGCTCCAGGAAATAAAGAGGCCATCTGCTGTTTTGGCTAGCCAAGAGCCTCTTGATGCACATAAGTATGCTTACATTGCAAATGTTTGTGTGGCCAAGTTTGCTCGACGTCAGGGTATTGCTTCAAACATGTTGTATTTGGCAAGAGATGTAGCAAAAATAGCAGGTGTCATTTCTTGATTTCATCATGTTCTCTTTTCGTTACTTTTGTTTTCTGTGGAGATTTCCATTTCTTATCCCATGGTTTACTTGTATGCTTAAGCTTTCTTCTCTTTCTTGCTTATGCTGGCAGGGTTGAAAAGGCTGTTTGTCCATGTCAATGCAGACAACAATGCAGCACAAGATCTTTATGAAAAAACTGGCTTCAAGGTTTGCTTGTATAATTTTCTGGTGTACTCTAAAGATTATATGCGTGGGATTGCTAATATTTTTTTTATGTACTTTTCGTATTTCTATGCTTCAAGATAGTTTATTGTATCTCTACTGTTGCGCCATGCAAATATCTCTTTCTTGGTTTTGATAATTCCCAATTATCCTTTTTCTTATGATCTACACCTTGTAAAGCATTTTCAGGTTCCTTATTTTCATACTAGTTGAAGACGCACTGATCATTTTAATGGGATTGTTTTGCTCAAGCTTATTAATAAACAAAACCTGCAGGTTGTTGAATCAGCTTCTTCTCCTTCAACAGATCAGAGGATATTGATGTGCATGTACTTGTGATTTGTGTGCCTCCTTGTATCGTATTGAGACATATTAGGTTGAAGATCATCCAGAATTCCGTAGTCAATACTGCACTTACAGTCGCTTGTAAAGTCAGCATACCTTTTTTTAGTATGGGTATGAGTAGATCCCTCATGGAGTAGTGCGTTGTAAATAGTTTTGAAGTTGCTCTAAGTACAAACCTGATCATGATTCTAGATCTCACAGGTATTTTGCAGCTGACATGTTCAGGGAGAGTCTTATTAAGTCTACACGACCCTTTGCTGTTGCTATATATACTGATGATGTGTCGAGAAATGAGGTTGAAGTTACGAGTAGGCCTGAGTGGAGGAAAGCTATGGACGATGAGATGAGTCCTCTGAATAAAAATGAAACCTGAGAGAAGTGTCAACTGCCTATGCGGAAGAGACATGTTGGATGTCGATGAGTTTATACAGTAAATAGAAAAGCAGATGGATCGATTGAAAGACTGAACCAAGCATGTGGAAGTAGATTTTCACTTTATCAAGGAGAAACTCGACCTTGAATTGTCACACTTCTCTTTGTATGATCTGAGGACCAACTGGAGGGTATTTTGAGCAAGGCAGTCAACGGTCTGATATCTAGTGATGTGTTATGCAAGTTAAGTATCGGATATCTCATACCTAACTTGGGAGGAGTGTTGAGAGTTGGTTACTGTTAATATGAAAACGGATATTTTC
Source organism: Pinguicula primuliflora (assembly GCA_025802335.1). Lineage (NCBI taxonomy): Eukaryota > Viridiplantae > Streptophyta > Magnoliopsida > Lamiales > Lentibulariaceae > Pinguicula > Pinguicula primuliflora. The sequence continues at coordinate 10,739 of JAOYMZ010013539.1, forward strand.
AAATCCTTTCCTAATAAAAATCCAGAGAATATAAGGATTGTGGGGTGTCTCCTTATCTATCTGTAAGGTTGCCCAATGGAGTCCGGGTTCGGGTACTATCTGGGCTTGAGCTCGGCCTCGGACCCAGTTTTTTCGGTTAGTGGAAAATAGTACTCGTACCTGGGTTCAGGTACCCGATACTCGAACCCGTTGGGTATCGGGTACCCAGTACAGGGTACAGGTAATGCCCTATTTGATGGTTTTTATTTTTTTTTATTTTTTACCCATTTTTTCGGGTTTTTTTTATACTATAGAAGCAAACATGTCAGATGAAAGATTACAACAGGTACCCAACTTAGGGTGGGTCAAAAGTAAACAACGGTTGCAAAGAAGCTGTAGAAACTGTCTCGGTGGTCAGACGAATGCCCTCATCCATCGGCGTATTCAGCAAGACCTCTAGACCAGCGCTTCTATCTGCCCCCAATGCATGCAGAAGCGTGATCCCTGCTTCAACATCCCCCCCTGGGTGCATTGAAGTAAGGTTACTTGAAGGAAGTGCCCAGTTCGAGTTAGTCCCACGGCAAAGGTGAGACTGGAGAGCCATATAAGACGATGTGTGCCGACTACCATGGATGAACCGACTTGACCAGAACTCCTCTGAAGTTGGGCACAAGCTGAAGGTAGAGTTAGGCGTACCATCGATATCTCTTGCTGGATCAAAGCAGAAAAAATGAATTCGAGCATTATTGTTGGAAAGACTCCTTTTCGCCAGCAAATCGGCTAAGAGATTTTCAGTACGCGGGATGAAGCGCACTTCCCTGGAATTCAGAAAGTTGAGCACTACTTGTATCCTCCGAAGTAGCTCAGCATTGGGTAAGCTAGTACCAGCTCCAAAAACTAGCTTAACTGCCTCCAAACAATCTGATTGAATCAGCACATTCTGGATGCCGAGGTGATGAATAAGAACAGTGCCATAGGGCAGAGCCCACAACTCAGCTGTGAGCACGGAGGAGATTCCTACACGGACTGAGAAGCCCACTGTACGTGAAGACAAACGACTCTGAACCACTCCTCCACAGGCTACCGTTCCGTCATTCCGAGCCACTACAGCATCCCCAGACAAGCGAAACTCCCAATTGTCGGTAGCTGAAGCAGACATAGCAGGGGTGCTCCCAGGCATAGGACTTTGGTGCTTCCTCCCCTGAGCAGACAACCTCACCTTATGGTTGATCATTCCCTGGATACCTGCAAAGAAAGCTTGGATGATTGTTCCAACAAGTAGCTGCAAAGTAAGATTGCCACTCCATAGAAATCGTAGTGAAAGCAAGTGATGTAGCAAACCAATCCGCAATGGAAGCGGCCTGAAAAAACGACCTTGGGAGGTTAGGGAACAAATGATTCCAAATTAGTGTACTTCTGTTGCAGTCTCGAAGGACATGCATGATTGATTCCGGATTGCTGCACAGGTGACAAGCCGAAGAATCAGCTACCCTTATTTTGAATCTTTCACCATTGGTCCATAGAGCCTGATGTAAAGCTTTCCATAAGAAAAGCTTTATGCTTTCTTGTACATTAATAGACCAAATCAGGCTCCAAAGATCCCCTACACTTCCCTGATGAGGTTGGAATAACCCCTCCCGGGCTGATGAGCAGGAGAAGATACCATTGGAGGTAAGGGCCCAGGAACGTCGATCCGGACCAGCCTCCATGGTAGGAAACGGAATCGCTGCAATTTGTTGCACTAAAGTTGAAGGCAGCCATGAGCATATTCTCTCCATGTCCCAACCCTGGAGAGGCCGGCAGAAGTCAATAACCTTGAGTGTTAAGTCTCCAGGAGGAATAGGCTGAATGGAGAAAGTATGGAGTGGGCGGTCAAAAGGAAACCAAGTATCTGTCCAGAAAAATACATTATTGCCGTCTCCGATGATCCACCTCGTACAACTCAAAATTCCTGCAGAGTTGCTTCCACAAATGAGACCCATAGGTACCAGATTGCGGCCTATCAAGGAAATCATCGGTGAGATTATATTTAGTTCGAAAAACTGAAATCCAGAGACAATCGCGGTCCGAAGCAAGATCCCAAGCCAGCTTTAACATAAAAACACGATTTGAATCCCGAAAGCAATTTAATCCAAGACCCCAGCTTCTTTCCTCCGACAAATCTTATTCCAAGCCACCAATGCAGTCTTTGGATTACCCGGGGCACCTCCCCATAAGAAGATCCTCACCATTCTGCCTAGTTCATCGCAGGAGGATAGAGGGAGGGACGCCGTCTGCATCTGATAAAGGGGAATATAACATAAAACTGATTTGCATAATACTAATCTTCCCGCCATAGAAATCCGCTTAGACCTCCATGATAAAATTCTCTTGCGAACTTTGATGAGCGTCTTCTCATGTATTGATTTGGAGACCCGTCCGTGCAGAATCGGCACACCGAGGTATGACCCCAAGTTGTCCACCCGTGTTATATTCAACACAGATTCAATTTCCTGTGCTGCGGCCTGGGGTACATTAGGTGATACCCATAGCACTGATTTTCCCACATTTACTGTTTGTCCAGAAGACGAGCTGAAGGAGTGTAGGACGTCTCTAATGACTATTGCTTGACTCCCGGATGCCTCCGCAAATAAAATAAGGTCATCGACGAACATAAGGTGAGAGAGAGGGAACTTTCTGCGACCAAACTTTAAAGGCTTCCAATGCCCGGAAGTAGTGGCGACCTTTATTGTTTGGCTGAGATGCTCCATACATAGGACACGGATATAGGGTGAGATAGGGTCACCCGGACGAACTCCCCGCTTGGGAAAAATTTCCGATCCCCTAAGGCCATCCCAAATAACTTGAGTAGAGCTAGACTGCAAAGATGACACGATCACAGCAATAATATAGTGTGGAATGCCCACATCAAGGAGCGTGTCATTGATGAAACTCTATTCCATCTTATCAAAGGCTTTAGCCAAATCAATCTTGATTGCCATAAAGCCGTTCCGACCTTTGCACTGACGCATTGTGTGGACTGCCTCTTGCGCTAGAATAATGTTCTCCGTGATGCTCTGTCCCTGGATAAAACTAGATTGGTTAGGGGAAATGAGATGATGCATAACAGCCTTAAGTCTATTAGCAATAAGTTTCGTAATAATTTTGACGCAAGTATTGATAAGATTGATAGGTCGAAAATGGTCAAAGTGCTCAGGCACCGCAAGTTTCGAAAGTAAAGAGATTAGTCCCTTATTGGCGGATGCTGGAACTTGACCCTTCTAAAAAGCCTGTTTCACAAACGATAATAATGAATCAGAAATAGTTGACCAATTAAACTGATAAAAACTCCCCGAAAATCCATCAGGCCCTGCAGCTTTATCAGGGTTCATATCGTCTAAGGCCTCCTTGATTTCCGAATCACCAACAGGGCGGGAAAGCATAACAACCATGGACTGAGGGAGAGAAGGGAAATGCCCGCGAAGTGGGAAAACCGGTAGTGGGGACGCTCCCTACTAAGTCGAGCCGCCAAAAATAGTCGAATAGTGAACATAAATCTGTTGTAGAAGAACAACTCTGTCCGTGCACCAGCTCCCATCGCCTAGTTGAAGCCTTTTGGAGGACCCTTTCTTCCTCTTATCACGAAAATGTGAATGAAAGAAGCTAGTGTTGCGATCTCCGAAGGCCATCCACTGACACCTTGAGGACTGTCTCTTTAAAATCTCCTCTCTAATCAAGATATTTTCCAACTCTGTGCGAACTAAAATTTCCAAGGATCGTAGATATTGGGATGGTTGTCTGGCATAACTCGCTTGTAAGCTAGCGAGCCGATTAGAGAGCTTCCATTTTTGATGGAAGATGTTCCCAAAATAATTGTTCTTCCAGTCCAAAATGTGACTTTCCAGAAAGGCCAAAGCATCTACGAGATCAAGATCACTCCTCCAATGCCGAGCGAGCCAAGCTGACCATTCTAGATGAAATTCCCATGCTTTATAATAGCGGAAAGGAGGCCGATCCAACTCACCCCTCTTTTGGGATTTGATAGAGACGCACAGCGGTGAGTGGTCACAAGCAACCCCAGGTAGATGTATGACTCCACTAAAAGGACAGAAAAGCCTCGTTGACCAGTGCCCAGTCAATCCGCTCGTGGTATCGACCCCTAGCCCAAGTAAAACGACATCCCGTAAAAGCTAACAGGGACATATCGAAATAAACCAAACCGAACCAAACATACCCAGTAAATCCCGCCCTTGGGCAGGGTCTGGGGAGGATAAGATGTACGCAATCATACCCCCACCCCTCAACAGGGTAAGGAGATTATTTCCGTGGAGACCCTCAGCTCAAAAAAATAATAATCATAATCATAAAAATAATAGTAATAATCCTAATACTAGTGGTAATAATAATAATTACTATTGTAACAATAATAAAAAGAATACTCGAATACTCCAATATAGCTAACAGGGACATATCGAAATGATCCACCCAATTTATGAAGCGTGTGCATCCTGCAGAAGGTCTCCCTCCTATCTTATCCTCCTTATGAAGGAATGCATTGAAATCACCCGCCACTAGCCAAGGTAGCACAGTGGATCCTGCCAGTAAAGTAAGATTATGCCACAAAGATTTGCGGATCCTGGGGTTAGGTGACCCATAGATCGCGGTTAGATTGAATGTAAAAGAATTATTATATAGCACACGCATATGTATATACTGCCAGTTTATATTGAGAATGGAAATCGAAAGGATACCGTGCCAAAGAATCCATAAACCACCGAAAAGTCCTTGGGCTTCAACCCGAAATGAATGCTCAAAGCCATTCCCGATGTTCTCAATAATCTTATCAGCATCAAATCTATTTGTTTGCGGTTCCAACAGAACAATCATGTTGGGTTTGTGTAGATGAATAAGCTCCTTGAGAGCAGCCAAGATAGGCATATTCTTGATACCCTGTGTATTGCAAAAAATTAATTTAAAATCCATAAAATAACTAAAGGTTAAAAGTACTGAGTAACAAGGCTGAGTGACTCAATTGGTAGCATTCGAGAGATCCTGATCCATAGAAGACTCTGCAGCCGGATCATGAGGTCCATAATCCACGCTGGGAAAAGTCGTCCCATCCGAATGAGGAGGGAGAAGGGGGTTAGTGTCATGCTCCATATTACAACTAGGAATCTCCAGATTCTCTTAAGACTCCATAACTTCTGACCGCTGACCGGAGAGAACATGCTTCCCTACAAAGAATCCCTTCTGTTCAGTGCGTTTAGTGATGAGATGATCTGCTTGTGTTGTATTGAAGGGAAAAGAAGGATTTGATTCCAACGGTTTAGGAACAAAGACAGCAGTGTGGTTGGAGCCAGAGCTTTGAGCAGCAGATTGGTTGGCACTGGAGGAGGAACCTAAAACAAACGTTGCCTCTTTTAGAGCCGTAGCCTCTTTTGGAGATGAAGCAGAAGCATGCTGAGCTGCATCATGAACCCCTACCATAGGATTTGGTTTTGAGGCCTAAGCTATCTCGTTGGAAGCTGATACCTTCTTCCTCTTTCCTTTGGTTTTGGCCTCAACGTACTTAATCACTGAAGTGGGTTTGGATGTCCTAGATGGCAGCACTCGGGGAATGACGTTCTGGACAACGATTGTACCAGTTAGAGTACCAGTTGGAGTAGCTTGGTCATGCAGATTATCCGGTGCGGCATATCTCGAATGAGCACCAAATGAATTCAGGTTAGAGTCCAGAACGGTCGCCATTGGGGGCCTGTTGGGTTGCCGTCCCCGCTTCTCTACCAAGAGCCAAGGTCCAGGTATAGATAAATCCTCAATTACCGGGGTTTGAATGTGAGAAGGCACTGAATTGGACGGTCCCCTCCGAACAGTCTGCCCAATCGAAGACCCCTGGGCTACGTGAATACCCTGCTGTTGGGATGAAACATGACTGTTTGAAATCCCACCTTCCTTCCGAATAGGAACCTCATGAAGCTCAGATACAGCCATCCCAACAGTCCCAGATGCAGATTGATTTTCAGTGACTTTTGTTGCTTCAGTCGCAACTGTTGCTTCAGTTTTGTGTGGACACACATCGGAAGAGTGACCAAACCATGCACAACTAAAGCATATTTCATGGAGATCTTCGTATTGAATCGGATATGCCTTATGATCTATCTTTACTTCCAGAGTTAAAGGCTTCCTTAAGTCTAGACGAACCGCAAACGCGCAAAGAGACCGCGAGTCCCCAAAAGAGTGCTCATCTGCCTTGAGGTAAGCACCCACAGGAAGAGCAATTTCACGGAGCAAATCATCATGATAATAATAAGTAGGAAGACCAGGAATACGAACCCATGTCGCTACATTTTCAATATGATCAGCCTTCATGTCAAAACCCCTATGCCATGGAAAGACCCGCAAATAGTGACCGACAATTGTGTGTGGACCTTCAAACAAGGCTTTGCTGTAATCCTGTTTGTTCGAGCAATGTAGCAGGTAGAAACCATTGTCGATGTCCACCAATTTGAGCACACCTTTCGGTTTTAAATGAGAATTCAAACCTTTCATATTTAAATGACAAGAGCAAATCAATAAGTAGCCAAAGATACAAGAGTAGATACGTGTAACTAGAGCTATTTTTCCAACACGATACTCTTAAAAATCTTTTGGCTTTGGCTTTGGTAAGTGATAATTTTTGTTATAGATGTCAATGAAATTATGCAAAGGCAAAATGAAACATTTCCGACATTTTCTCTCCTTCCTTTTGATAGTTTTTTTTAGGTAGGTAAGTTGGGAGAAATACTCCCGCTCCTCTCCAGTATCCGAGAGCTTTTTACACTCCCGACTAATCCACGGGGCCTGCACCCAGCCCAAAGGCTCCTGTGGATTAGGCCTGATCAAGCGCTTTTGCTGGGACTTTCTTCTAATAGGTAAAGTTATGAAACACCATATTAAAAAATAACAAGGTCACTAATTGAGCTATTAAATTCGATCCTCTCCTTTCTTTTGATAGGTAAAGTTATGAAATTCCATATTAAAAAATTTAACAAGGTCACTAATTGAGCTATTAAATTCGATCAAATTTCCTCCCTTAATTTTCCTTTCCTTTTGACATAGTACCAATGAGGAGTGCCGCTATAGGGCATCTCCTTGGACAACACCAAGGCATCTTCGGTGACGTGGCATGGGTGTTTTCAACAAAAATTTGAATTTTTTTACCGAGCAGGATCGAACCCTACGCAGCCCCCTTCCATTCCTCTCGTACACGAATCTCGAGTCACTACTATCTCACATACATCACAATTTTGTTATTATTATACACAAATAATATATATGCCATATAAAATCCTAAAACATAAAAAATATAAATATAAAACATATCTATAAACCCTAAAAACTTAATATTACGGCGGCGATCCTATACTGTAAACCCTAAGGCGGTGTATAAATTCTATAAAATGCAAAACTATAAAGTAGATATTATGGCGGTGTATAAACCCTAAGGACTAAATGTTATAAATTCTATAAAATACAAAACTCTAAACTTAATATTACGGTGACTTCGCTGCCGTAAAAATCTAAAACTCTATCCTATAAATAAGAAAGACTAAATTTTATAAACTATAAACTATATATTTTAATTTTACAAATTATATAAACTAAATTAAATATATTATATTTATTATTAATTATTTAAAAGAAATAACCATTTAAAAGAAATAGTAAACCGTCCAAAACACCCCTATTATATCAGCAAGGATGCCTTAAAGGTGCTATCGGGTGGTGCCGTATAGCAGTTTTGACCAATTCGACGTGCCACACACTTGCTGCGAATGTGAAATGAAAAAGAACAATACTACATGTATCCTCAAAATAGGCACATTTCATAAATCCTCTTATATGACCACCATCACAGCCACACACACAACCACAATAATTTTTAAATGTGTGGTTGTGATGGTTGCCACATAAGGAGATTTATAAATGTGTCAATTTTGAGGATACAAGTAGCATTATTCAATAAAAAAATTTAGTTGATCCAATTCAACGCTCAGGATAATAGCATAGAAAAAATCCTATCCGTAATGGGCGGTTGAGATCATCTAACGCTCCGAATATATCCTCTTAAATTTCTTCGCCACGGTGGAATGTCGTTTTGCTGCTGCCATTTTAAACCCTTATCCAAGCAGCAAGTAGAACCCTGCGAAGACCGTCTGCTTTGCTTTCTCCTCCGTTTCTTGCGAGATTTATAAATACTGTTAGATAATGCTACTTGTGGTGGTGTATTTGTAACTGCAATTGAGGAAAAAATGGAAAATGCTGGTGGCAGGGAAGAAATTGTCGAAAACGGCAGCGACGGCGGAGCCAATGGCGTGATGGAGGTGCCGACAACAATCCGAAAATGCGTGTGCTGTCTGCTGATTCGATGGCCAGTTCTCCTCCTCATGAACATCGGCAGTCACCCACTCATATCTCGTTTTCCTCGCTGGTGATCCTGGCGAGGTGGCCTCCATTCTACTGGTTGCGTCCTCGTGAAAATTGAGACTAGAATTGTGTTGGTATATTGGTCAGGAAAGTCAAACAAGCGTGGTATGGGAATCAAAAGTCAAGCAGGCGTGGAAGCAGGCGTGGGGAACAAACGTGGGGTATTTGAGGCTGCAACTATAAGAAGCCATTTTCCCCTTTGTAATAAAAAACATGTTGTATGAATTCTAATACAATTACGCTCACTGGTTTTATTAAATATAGATCCTAACCTACTCATCCAATTAGAATGGTGATGCTGGTATGGTCAAGATGATTCGCACCAAGCCCATGGTGGTGGAGACTTTCTCTGATTTCTCTCCCCTTGGGCGTTTTGCCGTGCGTGACATGCAATGCACGAGAACTTGAGCTTTATTGTCGGAACTCGTTTTCCTATTTGAACTTTTGTCCTGTCTGTTTTGCTGCATTCCTCTTCCTTGTCCGTCGAGTAGCCTTTCCCAGAATTGGGTGCTCGACAGGCGGTGGCGGAGTGTCAAGCTATCTGTCCTGTCTTGTTATTGTTTGCGTGTTTGAGGCCTCCAGTTTTACTGGGAGGCTCTGTAGTTTTCGTGTTGACTTTTCTGGAGTACTTTTGTTACTGTGGTCTTGGTATGTTTGGACGTTTATTTCGAGTTCCAATAAAAAAAAATAGCAACAAAAGGGCGATGCAGTAATTTGTCCATTACGATACTGTAAATTGCAAAATTAGATCAAATTTATTTACATATAATAATAATAATATTAAAAACTATCAAAAAAAGTAATCCAGTTTTCTTTCTTTCTGCCCAATAATAATCCAAGTAATTAGCTAGACTCAATATGTCAATTGATTTCATTCGTTTCGTTTATACCTTAATCCAGTTAGGGCGAAAAAGTTGCTGTTATCATATATCATACGATAATGATCGATTGGTTATACAAACATTTTTTTGTACATTTACGTAATGGCCATGTATCATAATTCAAAAATCAAGTGATCCACATGCTACTTCAAGTCGCCACAATCAAAATTCTAACACCCATTTTTTGAAGTGCTCCTGTCGATATAATCTAGTAACCGATCATAGATTTTACTTTCATAAAATAGAATTTAAGTATAAAATTTTTGACTCAAAAATAA
>JAOYMZ010013550.1:0-20318 GCA_025802335.1 Pinguicula primuliflora
GGCCCCTGAAGGGGGCTTCTCCCTAAGTGACAATGATGCTTTGGACGTCGAAGAACTTCCCGCATGGTATAAAGAACCTGAGCAATGTACCCCAACACCGCTGAAAAAGTCGAAGAAGAAGAAAAAGAAAAAGAGCCAAGAACACCCCCCCAACCCGAGGCGCAGCCTGCGCATTCACGGAATCAGTGACTCTATTTCCCAGTTGTGATTGTATTTTCCGTAACTATGCTCGCTATCGGGGTTAGTTTGTACAATCGCTTTTGCTATCAATAAAAACATAAATTTCGAAAAAAAGAAAAGAAAAAAAAGAAATATCTGGTAAGTCTATCAATGAAGTGGAGGATGAGGTGTCTGTTGAGGATGATGGATTCCCAGTGTTATATGTGTACTGATTTCTGCATGACAGCAGGAACTATAGGCATAGATGTAGGATATACAGCATCAGTGAAGACTGACACAGGAGCAGGATGATCAACACCATTAGATGATGATTTAGAAGATGCAAAAGGAAAAATATGCTCATAGAATATTAAGTCCCTAGAAGAAAACACATTGTGAGTATGCAAATCATAGACTCTATAAGCCTTTTGTGAAGAACTGTAACCAAGAAATACCCCCTTTGCTGAACGGGCTGCGAATTTATCTTTATGAGGAGTGGTGATAGCTGCGAAGCAAAGACACCCGAAGACTCTTAAATGTTCATAAGAGGGGACCTGACCATAGAGCAGTTCACTTGGTGTTTTCCACCCCAAAACAACTGATGGAAGCTTGTTAATGATGTAAGCTACTGTCAACAGAGCCTCCCCCAAAACTTAACAGGTAAGGATGACTCAAACAAGAGACCCCGAGCTATTTCCAGCAATTGTTTATGGCGTCTTTCCACTACTCCATTAGACTGAGGAGAATAGGGACAAGTTGTTTGGTGGATAATGCCATGATCTTTGAATAAGGATGAACAAGTGTGGTTCAAAAATTCAGATCCATTGTCTTAACGGATTGTCTTGACAGAGGATTGATACTGGGTTTTAACCAACAAGATAAACTCCCGAAGAAGTCTTAGAACATGTGTTTTATCAGTTACAAGGTACACCCAAAGTCTCCTACTATGATCATCTACAATTGTGAGGTAATAATGTGCACCAGTTAAGGAAGTTGTCCTATAGGGCCCCCATAGATCAATGTGTATCAGTTCAAATAAGTTGGCAGCATGGCTAGTGCTCATAGGAAAAGGCAAGCGATGTTGCTTCGAAAAATGACATGTATCACAAGGCTGGGGCAAAAATTGATTACTTTTATTCAACTGGATGAAAGTAAGATGTTTGAGTACATCGGTGGAAGCATGACCTAAGCACTTATGCCTACATGAAAATCAACAACAGTTTTTGAAAGAAAACCAGTTACAAAAGGCTGAACAGATTCTCTAGAAACTGATCTTGTCCAGAGCTGGAATTGTGCAACAGCAGATTGCAGGGAAGTAGAAATGGTTGAAACAAGTGTGGATGTGACATCAGGATGAGGAAGGACAGAGTCCAAGATGTAGAGGCCATGGTGAGCATGCCCAGTATCGAGCAGCTGACTAGTTTTTCGGTCCTGTATCATACAGATTTCTGGAAGAAATATGAGCTTTGCATTGGTCGAATGAATAAGCTTACTGACTGAAAGTAAGTTGTACTGGAACTTAGGGAGATGCAATACATCATGAATCTTTAGCACATCACTAAGGACCACAGATCCTATGTTCCGAACACACTGGGTGCTTCCATCTGGTTGAGTTACCAAAGCATTTCCACTCACAGACTCATAATCATCAAACTGCTTTAAATCAAAGCACATATGCAAAGATGCCCCGGTATCTATGATCCAGGTTCCAGATTTAACACCATCTAACACATTAAGGGAGCAATTAAAAACTGTACTTGCATATTCCTGTCCAAAACGAGCAAAATTGCTCTCAGCAACCTCCTTTCCCTTCGACATTTTCTTCATCTCAGCTCTGACTGCTTCAGTAATGACACTAGTCCAGTCATATGCAGCTGATGGACCTGCTGGATCAGCATCCAAGGGGCTAGTCTGCACTAAGTGAGTAAATTTATTAGTGGAAGATTTAGTGCCATACATCTTAACATACCGGTCCTGTGGACCATGAAGCTTGAAGCATGAATCAATAGTGTGCCCTTTGGCATGACAATGGTTGCATCTTCTATTTCCTTTCCAGATCCTGTATTCTTCTCTGCTCATGCGATGGTTCGGTTTGATGCTGAGATCTCCTTCTATTGAGTTCTTCTGACCATAGTGAACAACAACATGTGCTACTGGACCAGAGAAATCAGGTGCAGAAGCATAATTGATTTGGATTCCTCTTTTGCTCTCAATCTTTTGAATCATCGCATAAGCTTTATCACAATTCGATAGCGGATCAGAGTTTAGAATTTGATCAGTCACATTGTCGTAGCTCGGATTGAGGCCCATCAGAAATTGTGTTAACTGACCACGAGCAATTAAATCATTAATTTTCTTGGATGCACCACAACTATACACGGGAACTGGTCCCAAGTAACTAAGCTCATAATAGAGCGCAGATTGTCGATTATAATACTATGTAATGCTATCCGAACCTTGTTTTATGGAGGCGATCTCCCGATGCAGCCAATAGATTGTTGGTTCACTATAACCTCCAAAATGCTCCTCCAGAATTGACCAAAGTCGGTTTGCGAAAGACGACGCGAACATGAAGCCATTCTTCAATTCTTTCGTCATTGAGGCCAGGATCCACGCAGTCACCATCCGATCGCCTCTTCTCCATTTCATATGCTCCACAGTTCCAACGGTTGGTTCATCCACAGATCCATCAATATAGAGCAATTTTCCTTTCGCCTCCAAGTAAATCAGCATCGATTGATACCAGGTAAGGTAATTCAACTCAGTCAATTGGCCTGTGACTAGCGACATTTGTGGATTGTCATGCGGATTGACGATGGATCCATCGAATTCAGCAGTTCCCGATCTCTCTCCGATGTCCTTCTCAATGATCGTCATTCTCTGTGCAGAAACAGAAATTTCACAGCAAACGAATGATCTTTGCTTGCTCCGATGCCATGTAAAAATCCAGTGCTCGAATCTGGATTATCAGTTCATCAATTGAAGAACAAGGAGTAAATAAACCGCTTCATTCTTATTCAATTGAAAGAGTGGAAAAATGTAATCAGTACAACAACTGCATCTCCTATTTATACAATTTGACTACGTTAATCTAACGACTGGGATCAACTGGACAAGTTCAACCCGGATCCAACTGAGCTGGCAAGACGCGTGTTTTTACTGATGAGAAACGTGGATGACAAGATTACCCCTGTAATCCAATGTCACCTAAACAGAGCAAACAGAGCAAACCAGACACAAGTCTGTGAACTGAATCCGGTGAGATAATTAAACCGGTGAATCTCAATAGTTTCCGATAGCGCCACCGTTGCCGGGAGAAACACCAAAGACAAGGATCAACTTTGTAGGAGCGGCGGCGTAGGTGCTGCAACTGGGGACAGCAACGGTAAAAACTCTAAAAGTTGTTGCTTCGGAGGTGCTGGAGGTTGTTGTGCTGGCTACGGTGATGGAGGCTTTGGTGGCGGCGGATGCTGTGGTGCTGGAGGCTGTGGTAGCGGCGGATGCTGCGGTGCTGGAGGCTGTGGTGGTGGAGGCTGCGGCTGATTAAATTCTGCAAATGTAATCGAACAGCAAACCCTTGTTTTTCTTGGGATACCCTTTCAAGTATCAGTACTGTTAATTCAGTCCTCGTTCTGTAATACACCGGAAGCTCATAGGTTTCTATGGGTCTTAATTGTTGGCTTAGATTTCCTTTTGCAGAGAAATGTTATGAATTTTAAGTATGGCTTCTCTAAGTGTGAGCTTCAAGAGCACTGGTTTTATTTTCGAGCCTTTACTTTCATGTTTTTGTAATTTTCAAGGTTTTCCTTGATACTTTTTCTGCGTGTTTTAATTTTTCAATTAATTATAGAGAGTATTATATTCGTTGATGAGCGTTAATTTCTTTAACTTGCACGTTTAGCATGAATATTACGAACTTGTTACCAGTTTTTTATATTAACACTTAACTCCGTACCAATAGATTTTAATTTAAAAACAAAAAAATAAACGTTTGCTGGTTTTAGGAGTCTTACTATAAGGCACCTCCATGTGTGTATAACCCCACACCCCCACTCACAACATGTGGGAGCACACACACATGTTGGTGTGTGTGTGGTCCCCTATTTAGGAATGTGAGAGGGTGTAGGGATGCCGTGGACCCTGGGGTGCCTTATATCATTTTTGGGTTTTTAGTGATTCCCCTATTGCACGGTTGATAGTAAGGTAATCGGATTTAGGAGGAGAGAATAGAGATCAAGAGGTAAAACGGGAGTTGGGGATTTGGAAGTCCCATTTTGGGGAGATGCTATATCGACTAAAATTTGACACAAACAATACACTAAAAATGTGTTGTCAACATTTGATTAGCACATGGATTGACTCACACAATCATATCATCCAATTACATGTTGATAACATATTTTTAGATTCGTTTTACTGTCAAACTTTAGTGTATCACTCTCTTTTTTTTGGATTAGTCACTCACTCAGATTGGATTATTTTTGTTTGGTTTTGTTTTCCTGACGTTCATTCATGAGGGATTCTTTGATTGTATTTGAGAATGCTCAAATTGGTTTGTGTATCCGGTCACTCACCCGAATTTGGGAATGTTCAAATTATCTGTAGCCAACATTGACCCGAACCTGAAACCCAAAGGGTATCGGGCTTTTTACTGAGAGAAAGTGGTCCGTTGTATTTCAATCTTCATGACAAACTATTACAATTAATACAAGCAGTAAAAAAGAGAGCATGTCTCGGCAATTAATATAGACACATGAATAAGGAGTTTGTCTCACGCAAGCACTTGGGGTTGATCTAACAGAGGATCACCTGGATATGCTGGTTCAATTGGATCTCCAGGATCAAGAAAATTACAATATGGATGATTAGAGACTATTGAAATTGTTAGACGTGCGGGAATCCCCGAAAATGCGATACTGTACATAATTTTTTGATAAATAAAAACTCTTACCTATCAATAAAAAAAATCACCGACTTCTAGGCTAGAAGAATTTTTTTAATGAATTGCTCCTTCCATTTCATTACGCAAACGTCAACTTATAGCATATTGTCGAATGGGGAAATTTTACATTGATTGTGGCCAACTAATTGGGGTTGCAGCTCAAGTATATGATGCCAGAACTAATTGGTGTGTAAAAAAAATCATCATAATTTTCTTGAACAGATTCAAGAACCACTTATTAATTTAGTTTTGATGGCTCCGAGTGTTCAAGGAGTTCAAATGGAGGGAGTAACTTTTTCTCACGAAAATTTAAATCTGTTATGATTTTTGATGATGAAGTGATCACCACACTTGAAGGCCGTGAGAAAGCAAAAATGGCGCAAGGGAAAGCAGAAAGTCTTGGAGAATTTAAGAAGAAAAAAAATAATACCTTTCATTCATAATCCTAATAAAAATACTATGTGTACAAACTTCTTTTATACAAACTAATAACAACCATTGGATTATCTTCAGTACTCTGTCCGAAATATGTGGATCATCTTTAGTATTCTCCAATAAGACAATAACAAGTCTTGGGAGACTAACCGCAACGAGCACAGAGAACCCAATAGTAGGAGAGTGTAGAAACTCAAACACACGACTAAGAGGCCATGCAGTAGTATCTTTGACGTTGATGTTTTCATCATTCATGACACTCACCAAAAAATCTACGCCAACATTTAATAAGGGGATTGAATCATCCAATCGGAGAGAAATTCTGTCTGTCAAGCATAATTGTTGCTCTAACGATGACAAGTATTCCCTTCCAATTATCTGGCCACCACCTAAACCTCCAGAAACAAAAACATTCTCAGAGAAATTGAGGCTGATGTATGAAGGACTGCAACTAATGAAGAGAAACAGCAGGGTAGACTGGATCCACTTTAGAGGAGCATTTGAACTTAGATTTGGAGGGTCTGAGAAGGCATACATCACAAGGGAGAACCCATCCACATATTCTCTCAAACGCAGTAAATCTTCAGTAATAAAACTACTTATCATATGGCTAATTGAGGCAGTCGAAAGAACCGTAGTAACACCCAACCTGCTACCCAGCAACGCAAGATAAAGGAGATTTCAGATAATCACTTGTACCACAAAGCAACATGGTAATAGACTCGTTTCCCTCTCGGATCTCGCATGCCAAGATCAGATCACCTCTTTGACTTGGCCCATTGTACGTATATTCTGAGAGAGCTTTAGAAATAACATCTAGGAACCTTTTTATGACCACCTCCTTGGTCCGCAATGAGCATATTAAAAATGGCATTCCTTGCATGTTGTCAACAGCCGAGGACAATCTTCATCATATTCCATTTCAACTAACCCTCTCTTCTATCTTCATCATATTCCATGGTTTCAAATACAAAATTGGGCTTGGCTATAAAGTTAAATTTAAAATGACTATATATGTTATATCCGCCCTCATTGCATGAAAAGGAGTCCAAATTTTCATAAAAAAGAATCCAATTGAATCAAAAAATTACCAACAATTATGGAAATACGAAACTCCACCTTGAGCTCTGTCTGATTAAAAGTGAGATGACATATTGTTGCCCACTTCTAATTACGTTTCAACTCCGACAAATCAGTCTGGGCATGAATTTGAGCAGTTTGTTTCAGATTTTTTGAGTTGGTGAGGAGCATAGTGAATTGGCCAGTATCTAAGCAAACATAGTTCTTGCTTGGGCTACTAATCATAAAGCCATGTATAGGTAGAACAATCCCATCAAGTGATTCCAACTTGGTGCACACATGATAATCATTATAGCCAACAGAAATACGACAACGCCATGAAAATGAATGGAATGTCCCAAAATCAAGTGAATGCATAGAAACTGTCGATTCTATAACAACCTTTGGTCTGACAGTCTCGTCCGACAATTAGGAAACTAAATATGTGGAGTTTATGCCATTGTCTGCACAAACTTGAGCAAATTTGTCATTCATGAGCAGAGCAGAGTTTTCCATCTTCAATATTATATCTGCTCCCAAATTCAATTCCTTTTTATCAGGCCCCGTTGCAATTACTTTGAAACTCGTATCGCCAGGAATCGGTTCAACCACAGAGACGTCAACCAGAAAATTAGATGGTTTCCCATTAACAACTTGATTACCAAAATTGGCGATAGAAAACCCAGCAACGATTGTTGTGGTGAAAATGATTGTTGTCCCAGCTCGTGATACCAACGACTGCTGGTCAAAGCAGATTTGAACTTGCGATAAAAATTCTCCCAAGTGGTATCATGTCATTACGTGACGCATAAAGGAACCACTCGGACGCTTGAGTTTGACTCTCAACTAAAGCATCAAATGTTAGGATTTTTGATAATGAAGAAGTGATCACCATACTAGAAGGCCGTGAGGAGAGGAGAGACGGCGCAAGGGGAGGGAGAATGTTTTGGAGAATTTAAGAAGAATGAGAATAATAACTTTCATTCATAATCCTAAAAAACATTACAATCCTAACTAAGGAAAAAGATGGATTTGGTTTTGAGTGTGGTAAGAGGAGAGGAAAACCTAGATATATAAGCTGCCGTCCAAATTCACCCCATTCACGGTCGATTCCGACCATGCCATAGGAAATTCTCGTCCCCATCTAGGATTCTAGCATACCTGTGAGCGTAAGGAGTGAAAAGTGAGGTAGAGAAACCCTTCTGAATGAATGTACCAAAAATCCCCCAAACCCAGGCCGATCTCCGCAGGGAGCATTTGACTGGGAAAGCCATAGCCTTACTGGAAATTCAACCAGCCGTAGAGACCAGGAGCTATAGTACTGAGGCATGAGTTGAGGATACTATGGTTAGTGTGCATCACCGACTGGGACCAAGGTGGAGTAGAGGAAATTCAGGGATGAGAGGAAGTTTCGTTCTTTTTCACGAATTTTCTAAAGACATGGAGAAAGGAATCAATGCTACAGATGTTTGGACTCCATGGAAAGGTAAGTGACATTACTATTCCAGAAAAATTATCAGTGTGGGGGAATAAGTTTGGATTTGTAAGATATCAGGATGCGAGAAATGTGGAGGCACTGGAAGCTATGCTGAATGAAATCCTAAACCCTAAAACCTAAAACCCTAAACCTAAAATCCTAAATCGTAAACAATTATTATCACCAAACACCTCAATAATTTTTGAAGTGAATGATTAAATTCGTACCCTCGTGAATTGACTAGTTGTTATGCTCTAGCGGGTAGCAGGCCACAATCCTGGGCTAGACAACAAGGAGGAATGGAGAAACAAATGGTTTTGAAGTTTTTGCACGCTATCATCTGCTGGGAGATATGGAAACAACGTTGTCCTAACCTCTGGGATAATATAAGAGTCTCCCATCAGTCTACAATCCGAAACATTGAATCTCAAATTACAGAACTTGTCATGCTATCTAAGCTCTCCATTCCAAAATCTAATGACGAGGAACAACTGCAAAGTAGACTGAGTTTAACTATGCAACCAAGGGTCAATATTGACATTAGCATTTGCAAGATCTGGAGGCCTCCGGATGCAGGACATTTGAATCAGAATATCGAATTAATCTAATCAATCACAACAGGACTAGCTGGTGGAAGTATGATCCTCAGAAATAGCCAAGAGGATGTAATACAGGCCAAAGTATGGAAGTTAGAGAGTGCCTCATTTCCTCAAGCATGCGCAGATGCCCTTCCTGTATCTCTAGGATCAGAGTTCACGCAAGAGATTCTACTTCCTAAGATTAGAAATAATTAACTGCAGCAGGAAGTGTGCAATTGGAGAATAAAGCCACAGGTAATCCGTATTAGACATTTATTATCTAACCTGGGTTTGGGAGCTTCAAATATATGCAGGAAACAAGCAAATAGGGCAGCAATAGAGCTAGCTAAATGGGGAGCAGTTCGTGGTAGCAGCAATTTCACAGAAGAACATCTTTCAGTGCTCGTAGCCGCAGCAATTCAGCGAGACAAAGCCATCCAGAGTGTAGGTTAAACAACTGCAGTCAGCAAAAAGCTTCTTCTCATCCATTTTAGACGGCTGGAGAGGTGTAAAAGATCTACTACGAAGGGCAGCTCTACTTCAAAGAATTACAACTGGTTACAAGAGGTCATTCACAATTCATACTAACTTTTCTTGCAGGGCGGCTCAATCTTTATTAGTAGTTAATTTAAGTACATTAAATTTGATGTTACGCAAGGTATGTAATTATTGGGTCTTGGTGGCCAGGGGCGGACGCACGTTGGACTGAAAGGGGGCACGTGCCCCCCTTGAAATCTGCCACAATCCTTTATGTATGGAGGAGAAAGTTTTTTTGACGAGAGGTGTCAGTCTGTTTTTTTTTGTATCTCTCTTCTTTTTTTATGCTTCTGTTTTTTTTGTTGTGAAGCATCAAATTTTTACATTTCGATTATTTTTTTAATATTATAATATTATTATATTATGATATTTTATGTTTCCTAACTTGTGTGCAATTTGATTTATTTCGTGAATCGCTCATCATTTGTCGAAATAGAAACTATCATAATTATCAACACATCGTGCGCTTCAACTTGACATGCGACTTCATATAGTTTTGATGTATTTATTATTTAATTATTTTTATTTTTTACGAGTTATTTATACTTTTTTCCAAATTTTGTATAATGTTGTTTGTGTGATAATAGTGGCTTAAACCATGGGTTATAAGAATTTAGTTTTTATTATTAGTCGTATTGCACTCAAGGTATTTTTGGGAAGTCTGCATCCATAAAACAGAATCTTCATATTACACTACGGGAAAATTGAATCTTCATAATACACTACGGGAAAATTTTCTAGTCAGTGACATTATGTGCCGGACAGGTTGTCTTAAATCCCAAATTCTAATCCTGACCTTCCACAGTTGATCCGACGGACAGAATTAAATTACTTAAGTTAAATGAGTATTTAATCCTGACAGTCGGATTAAAATTTTACGATCAGGATTAAAATGCAGGATGGTCTAGCATATAGTTTTTCTGACTAGAATTTTTTTTATATATAGTTATATGGATTGTATGATGCTATGTGTATCTTAACATACACTATTTTTTTTTTATTGAAAATGATACTTTTGTAGAAACGTAATGATAGGTGCCCAACTTTTTGATCCAACATTTCGATATTGTAATCATATGGCTACCAAATTAACAAAGTAAAACCGATTTTGAAATCCTCGTATCGAAACGATGTCAAAACCGGCATGGATTTCGGTTTATAAGCCATGTAGAGAACAATTATAAATTTAATTATAATTATTTTCATATTATTTTATTTATATTATTTTATTATTAATATATTTTGTAAAATAGGATCGTGTCTCTCCTTTGAAAAATTCTAGATCCGCCACTGTTGGTGGCCCTAGGACTATTTAGGTATTCGCCCCTCATTTTTTGTACGAACATTTCGGGCTCGGCAGTAGCTCTTTTATCATTAATGCGCAATTCCATCCAAAACAAAAAGGGGGGTTTCAATTTAAAAAAACTTGACTAGTAGTTGAACCCATTTGGATCCTCTATATAAGGAAAGTTGAAGAGTGAGTGAAGACACTGTGGAAGAAAAATGTACAAACGCACACTTTCAAATTTGTTTCTTAGATAACTGGAAGCTGCATCATCTGTCTAGAGGTCCTTTTAGCTCCTGCATAAGCTCTGTTATTACAACTTGTAGATCTTCATGTATGCGTAAGTTGTGTTGTGCTAACATATCTTTCTTTGGTCGCGTTTCTTACCATAATTGATTCTGGATGTATTCTTCGACTTCCAGATGAATGGAGCTACAACTAGTCAATTTCGGAAGGCGCAATTTTTCCAACGGTACATAAATTGCTTCATTAATCTTCATCTTCATCTTCAATCTTCTCCATACACACAAACACACACACAAAAAAGGCAGTCCGGAAAAATCCGTTTCACGGTTTGCACCGCCAAACCGTGGACAATTTTACCTTTTTTAATTATTCTTTTACAATTTTTTTAATTTTTTTTACTTTGAGTGCAGTTGAGCTCTTGCAGCCCAGAACGGCTCTAATAGCCATTGTGAGAACCTTGGTGCCCAAAATCTCAAGTCCTACATGGATTACCAAAGGGTGTTTATTCCTTCTGTACAAATTCCACCAGTACAAGCCTATTTCTTTAATCGGTTGTGCATGTAAGATCCTTGCCAAGATACTTGCTTCGAGATTGAGCTCAGTCCTGGTAAGACTAATCTCGAGAAATCAAACTGATTTTTTAAAGGGTCGACAAATACTAGATGGCATTCTGGTGGCAAATGAAGGCGGCTTATTCATATCAAGGTGCATATGAAACATTGCTCGCCCTTCTATGCAACAGCGGTCTATGGTTCTTCGAATGCACGGCTACGACACCTACTTTGGTCAGCATTATCTACTATCGCCGCGAGCATGGAGCTTCTGTGGCTTTGTCTAGGTGATTTCAACTCCTTTTTAGATCAGCAAGACAAACTGGGAGGCCGCCATTTTAATGGAGACAGGAGGTTCAAGTCTTGGATCGACATGGCCGGCGTAAGCGAGCTAGGATACTCAGGATCGAAGTTTACTTGGCGTCGAGGTTGTGTCTACGAACGAATAGACTAGTCTTTCAGGAATGATGCCCTACAGAACTTATATGACCGGATTAGCTGCTCACACTTGCCCCGCGTGGCTTCTGACCATAGACCTCTGCTATTGGATCTGACGTTAAAGGATACAACGGTGACTCCGCACACTTTCAGCTACTACGCTGTATGGGAGATGGATGACAGTTGGTCAGGCTGGTTGGAGGACCATTGGAATTCTGATATGTCTCTAGACCTGGCTATTGTCTCACTTGGTGCAGTTGGATACGTGAATGCATTTCAACAGCGCGAGCGGCAGTGCTAATCAATGGCTCTAGCTCTGGGGAGCTCAGGCTTCAAAGAGGTTTAAGGCAGGGTGACCCTTTGAGCCCGTTATTATTCTTAGTGGTCGCTGAAGGTCTACATCTTTTACTATCCCAGACAACAAATTTAGGCCTAATGGTTGGAGCATTAGTTGGACAAGTTAGAGTGTCTCATCTGCAATACGCATATGACACACTGCTGATTGTGGAAGGTGTGGAAAAGAATATCAAAACAGTGAAGTGCATCCTGCATACATTTGAGCTCCTCTCAGGACTTTCTGTAAACTTCATAAAAAGTAAAATCTATGGGATGAACCATCCCAGTGCAAGCTTATCCACCTTTGCAGAGAACTTTAAGATGCTTAACAGATGAGCTTCCTTTTATCTATCTCGGCCTCCCGGTTGGACCGAATCCGGGAAGAATACAGACATGGAATGATTTGGTCAACCAATTACAACGGAAGTTGCTTACTTGGGAGAACAAATTTCTATCTTTTGCAGGGCGTGTTACCTTATTGAAATCAACCTTAACTAACATCACAGTTTTTTACTTGTCTATTTACCTGATGCCTTCGCAGGTCGCTAAGCAAATCACATTCAACTTCACCAAATTTCTATGGCAGAATAAAAAGGAAGCTCAAAGGCCGGTACACTGGATCAAATGGCTACACATGTGCCTGGATAAGAACTCAGGAGGATTGGGATTAAGGGACATGCAGCAGATGAACATTGCCTTGCTTGGAAAGTGGATCTGGAGACTGAAAGTTGAAAGCAGTAGCTTATGGAGCCTGGTAATTCGTTCCAAGTACTTCTCAAATGAAGGCAGAATGACTGAAATTTACCTGCTTAAATTACCTGACAATACATCTCGAGTTTCGGCTGATATTTGGAAGACAGTTGCTCAAGAGAGCTGGTTTAACAACCAGATCAAATGTCAGTTTCACTCAGGGAGGGATGCAGGTTTCTAGAAAACAAATTGACTATCTGATAGCACCCTAGCAACTCTGTTCAACGACCTTTTCGTCCTATCCACCCAGAAATCCTCTACAGTGCTACAGATGGCCCGAGATGCAGCAGTGATCACTCCAGATAGGATGCAATTCCGCAGGACGCTCTGAACCTGGGAAGAGAACAGATTATCACAACTACTTCAGCTAGTGAATTCGGGACTATCTGCAGGATCATCTGATCCTGATTTATGGACCTGGCAGGGGGACACTTCAGGTGAATATACAGTGACTTCTGCATGGGGAAAGATTGCTCCTTACAGAATGCAAATTTTCACATGGCAATTACTTCAAGGCAGAATAGCCACGGTAGATGGACTTCGCACCAGAGGGATAATGATGGATCCGATGGCAGGGAGATGTATCTGGTGTGGTAGAGATGAGGAAATGGCGGAACATCTCTTTTGCACTTGCTCACATGCTCTGGAAATCTGGCTGCAAATCTCAGATTGGTTGAAGGTTGAAGCTCCAGTACACGATCAGATCCCCACACACTACATATTATTCGTGCTCCAGTTCAAAGGAAAGATCTGGAAATAAATAGGAAAAGCAACATGGCAAGCAGTTGTTTGGTATGTTTGGAATGAACGCAACAGTGTGCGATTCGACGAGGAAGGAGATTGGATCGTCTTCCAAAAGGTCCAGATTCGTACCTGGTTCTGGATAGAAGCAAGGCAGCTTCGTCCAAGCTCATACACACTAAACGATTGGCTTCGGAGTCCAGAGTTATTGGTTTCTGCATGAATGTCGCTTTTGGTTTTTACTTTCTGTTTTTACTACTATTGTACATAGACCGGCCTATATTTTTAGTTTAATGGAATCCTTTACCGATAAAAAAAAAATAGCCACTGTGAGTAATCTAATAGTCATATTTTTTTTTTAATTTTTGTTAAATTTTTCCTATAAATACCCTATCTTATCCCTCTAAACAATCAACAATAATTTCTTCACTATTTCTTCCAATTCTTCTCTATTTTTCTCCAATTCTCTACATTATGGCTTCTTCTTCAACTTGTTCATCTAAGAAGCCAAAGACCACATTCGAAGTGTGTAATTGGTTTGATTACAATTTTTGAGATTGATGCTGATGACACGAAGAAGGAGTGAGCTAGATACAAATACTGTACAAAGGTTTACAAGGCCGATGGTAATAGCGACACTTCAACCATGCGCACTCACTATGTAAAGAAGCACGGCTTCACTACTACTTCCGCTGGTATCCAAATCCAACTCCAATTTGGTAGGGATGGGTCGGTAAGTGCTTGGAAATTTGATGAATGAGCTACTAGAGAGGCTTTAGCTAGATTAATATGTTGCATGAATACCCTATTAGTGTTGCGGATAATGATTATTTTGAAGAGTTTTGCAAAACATTATATTCCGAATTTAATAGGTTAAGTAGGGTCACTGCTAGAAATGATATTATGGAATATTACAATAATCACAATTTTATGCTTAAATCCGAATTTGAATCTAATAATTATTCTTTTGCTTTGACTTGTGATATTTGGTCATGTTCTACATCTAGAGAATCATATTATTGCACATTATATGGATGTGAATTGGACAATTAAAAAGAAAATAATTTGTATGAAATTAATTTCTAGACATGGTGCGAATAATATATATGAGGATGTTGAAGATAAACTAGTAGAGTATGGTATTAAAGATAAATTATTTCTTTGACTATAGATAATAATTCGGCTAATGTGCTTGCATTTACTAATTTGAGTGCAACTTTGGTGAACTAATATAGAACTAAATTTTTTCATCAAAGGTGTGTTTGTCATGTTATAAATCTTATTGTTTAATGTATTTTAGAAAAATTAAAATCTCATCTTGAAAAGGTTATGTCTTTCATTACTTGGATTAGAGCTTCAAACAATAGAATATTTGAATTTAAAAGAATATGTGAAGTATATAAAATGTCTCCAAAGAAATTGAATATTGATATGCCCGTAAGATGGAACTCAACTTATAAAATATTAGTAGATGTTATTAAATATCAACTTCCATTTTCCGCATATATTTCCGCTCATGCTAGTGATGTCATGTATGATGAAGAATGAACAAATTTCTATGTTTTTTAAAACCATTTTATGATGCAACTAATGATTTAAGTGGAATATAGTGTCCATCTTCTAACCAAGTTTTATTACATATTAGTAGAATTACCAAAACATTACATTCTAGCTATCTTGATGAAGATCTTGGTCCTATTGTTCAACCTATGATTGCGAAATTCAATGACTATTGGTTAGACATTCCTACTTTATATTGTTATGCTATAGTTTTAGATCCTACTAGAAAATTATTTGGTTTGTCAAAGGACCTTGCTCACATTATGGAGATTGTAGGGATGGATTATACGACTCAATATAAAGAAATTCAACTATCTTTGGCGGTATTATTCCATAAGTATGATCAAGTGATAGGTGAAAGGATGGACCCAAATCTTGAAGATGATGATGATGATGAGACACGACCACCGGAAGACGACATATTCAACCCACATGGAAGAGGACCGGGTTTAGAGAGTTAGGCGATGGCATTCGAGACAGAAGCATCACAATCGTCACGACCTACAACGCTTAGGAGCGAAATACAATAATACCTTCAACAACCAGCATTTCGGCTCAAGAAGTTACCTTTTAACATCTTTAAGTGGTGGAGATTTCATTCGGTAGCATTCCCGGTGCTTTTGAATTTAGCTCGGGATTTGAAAACCACTCCGGCGTCTTCCGTATCATTCGAGTCAGTATTTAGCACTGCCAAACTCATTGTGACTGATAGGAGAACATGCTTAACATCCAAAATGGTTGAAGTATCGTCTTGCATTCGGGATTGGGAGCGGGATTATAAGAGAACTGAGAATCTTGTAGATGAAAAAGATATTTGATTGTATTTATTTTCCAAAAAATTCTAAGTATTTTGTAATAGTTTATCTTATTTCTAAAAAAATAAATTAGAATTTTAATATAAATCTTTTTATTTTTAACTCTTTTGTTGAATATTTTATATTTTTTTGTTTAACCTGACCCGGATTCGGTTCGGGTCGGCTCACAGTTTCATGGTCCACTGGATCGCGAAACTGCAGAATGCGTGGTTATAAACCGCGCGGTCTGCTTCACAGTCGGTTTGGACCGCACTGTCGTGGTCCAAACCGGATGTTTCACCTCTAGAGTGAGTCACGTGAACAACGAATTCATAAACGTTCATTGAACATCTTTCTATATAATAGACTTCATTCAGACCACCAGATAACAGTCAAAAGGGGTTGACCTACTGGTCATGAAGTAACAATTGCACTCACAGGTTATGGGTTCAGATTCCCTCAATGACATTACCTATAAAAAAGACCACCTGATAGAAGAAGAAACAAAACAGAAAGACGAGATGAAGCTTCAAGAAGTCTTGAGGATGAAGGTGAGTCCAAGCCTTTCTGTATTGATCTGTATATGAGTATGTTTCTCAATGTATTACAATGCAGTGCGTGTTCTGTTTAAATACACAGGTACAAGATTTACAATCGAATTCAAATCCCTAAAATCCCTCGAGGATCATGAAGCTGATTCCCTGAAATCTTGCTACGGTTATGAGGCTAGTTTGATGGCACTTTGACTAATTCAATCATCAATGTTGTGGACGGTAAGGCTTCTCTTATACCTGATTGTGGACCTGATGGATTATGTTTATTATCCCTCCTCAAATTGAGTAGAGTATCCATGCACAATTTGCGACGAACAATGTCCAGGGCCGGCCAAAGTTGTGGCTTAGTGAAGATATCAGTAATTTGATTGGAGGTCGAGATGTGCCGGGTGAGAAGAGACCTAGTGCAACTTTCACGAACATAGTGGTAGTCAGTTCAATGTGTTTACTCCGAGAATGCAACACTGGATTTACTGTTAGATAAAGTGCACTTAAGTTGTCACAGAATAATGTCGGAGGTTGTTGTAGAGAATATGAAGGTCACAGAGTAGAAAGGTCAGCCATGTGAGCTCTGCAATTGCTTGTGCAAAGGGCACGATACTCAGACTCGGTCCTTGATTTAGACATAGTTGGCTGCTTCTTAGAACACCATGAGATCAGATTGCTCCCAAGGTAAGTGCAATACCCGGTAGTAGACCCACGAGTAGTTTGACAGGCTGCCCAGTTTGCATTGGAAAAGGCATAGAGGTTGAGATCACTATTTGCCTGAATGTGAAGGCCGAGAGTAATGGTGCCTTTGACGTAACGCAGAATACGTCTAAGCATTGCCAAGTGAGCTGCTGTAGGCTTTTGCATAAATTGGGAAACATAGTTCACACTTTGAGAAAGATCAGACCTTGTCATGGTCAGATATTGAAGGCCTCCAACGATAGAACGAAAGGACGTAGCATCAGAGAGTGGTGCGACATCATGATCAAGCGTAAGTTTGGTGCTCAAAAGAGTTTTGATAGGTTTAGCTTCATGCATACCACTGCATTCAAGAATTTCCACGACATATTTACTCTGATGCAGAAACAGACCATCAGATGTTGGACAGACTTGGATGCCTGAGAAGTAGTGGATATTGCCCAAATCTTTCATGGCAA
This sequence comes from Pinguicula primuliflora, assembly GCA_025802335.1. Classification (NCBI taxonomy): domain Eukaryota; kingdom Viridiplantae; phylum Streptophyta; class Magnoliopsida; order Lamiales; family Lentibulariaceae; genus Pinguicula; species Pinguicula primuliflora. The sequence continues at coordinate 17,588 of JAOYMZ010013550.1, forward strand.
AGCTTGTATGAAGAGTAGTGACAAACTGATTTATATGAGTTGCATGAGAGCCAGTGATCAGAATTTCATCAACATATATCAAAAGTGCTAGAAAATGATCCTCGTGGTGATAGATAAACAGACCAGGATTCGCAGTGCTGCACATAAAACCATTGCTTAGGAGGAAAGAGCAAGACCAGTCGAACCATGCCCTCAGAGCTTGACGAAGACCATACGGTGCATTGCGCAATCGACAGACATGCATAGGATTCCTTTCATCAGTAAATCCTAGTGACTGCTCCATGAATACCTCTTCAGTGAGTAAGCCGTGCAAGAAGGCATTTTTGACGTCCAACTGCCTAATTTACCAACCTTTGACAGTAGCAAAAAATAACACAAGACGAATGGTACCAGGTTTTATCACAGGAGAGTAGGTTTCATTGAAGTCAATACCTGGTTCTTTAGTATAACCTCGAGTGACTAGCCGAGCCTTCAAGCGAGCTAGCAGAGTTCAATTTCACTTTATACACCCATTTGGAGGTAACGACATTTCTCATGGGAGGTCTGGGAACAAGCTCCCAAGTATTATTGGTAATGAGTGCATCATACTCTTCTTGCATAGCTTGTTTCCAACCGGAATGACGCAATGGTAGATGACGACACCGGAATTCGACCCTCCCCCGATACAATGAAGAATCTTAATTTGGAAGGATTTCCTTTGTATTTCAATCGCACTTTACATTTCCATATTCCTTGTATATATAGGATACTATCACAGACACTCATATTTAGGGTAAATCCCGAGATTATAATAAGTTAATTTCGAGATTATAGTTCGTTAATCCAATATAGGCGAGCATACTAAGCCCCTAACTATGGAAAAGAGACTAGAGAACTCAAAAATAGATCAATATAATATCAAAAGTTGGCCATTTAGGGCAACCTAAAGAGACTGAAAGTAGTCCGGCTACAAATCTGATGTGTTGAAATGATTAACAACATTTGTGCTATGGCTTCAAGGACTACAACAAACTGGCTCTGGAAAGTGATGATAGCCCGAGACCTCTATCCCCAGACGGCAATCCCCTCAAGTACCATATAAATGACAAGGGTCATAGGCAAAATGTTAAATGATGGTGCTGATGTAGTTAAAAATTTGTTCAATGGACTGGATGATAAAGAAATCCTCATCGCTGTGAGGGTACAATCACATGATACTTATCCTTTTGGATTTTTCTCTTTTTATATATTTGATATGATTTTAGATTTTTACATTCTTAAATTCTTTTTAATATTAATTATAAAAAATAAAAATTAGTAATATTGATATATTTAACCCCTAAAACAATATTGAATATTGATAATATTCCCTTTCAGTTCAATTATAATCAAAACTCGAAAAAATTGAGGTAATAGATGGAGTGAATGTGATAAAAATGGGATGAGAGAGAAGGGGGTATCTTTAGTTCGATCCTTAGTGGTTGATTTTTTACATTACCTGAGTGTACTTGACCCGGTACAAAATTGTCCTTGTACACCTAGCAGCTCTGCTCGTTAAAAACATGTCCTGCACTCCAGTAATATAGAGATTCATAAGCATCATAAACAGATTTTGTAAAAAAGCATAATTATAAGATTAAAGAGACACTTTTATAGGTTACTAGACTAGACCCTACCAAAATTTGATTTCAATCGAAGGATATGAATTACACATTAAACGTTGTTGATAATGAAGAGTAAAATACCGGTGAATGAACAACTATGATGACCCTGCTCCGGTTGCCTCAGAAGGGAAAATGGGGAAAGAAGGAAATGAAGAGCAAAAACAAATGATGAAGTCAGCAATAGGAACATCTCTTGATAAGAAGAACTATCGAACATCGTATATCAATCAGTTTGAGGCTTGCACGAAAAATTGTTGATGCTTCATCTTGTATCCCATAAAGGTTCCATACATTAGGGAGTTCCGATTTGAAAGCCAACTTCCAAATACAGCTTATTCCCTGCATATGAATGGAGGGTAAGTTTTTACTTTCAAGAAACAGATACAATGTTATGGAGTGGCCAGAACAACTCCAAAACTTAAAATGATGGCTGGAAAACTGACCATCAACTTGCAAAACTTTTTCAGGATTTCGCCCGGCTCTAATGGCATTGAGGGACATGTCAGATAAGCATATCATGAAAATGTACCAACATGAATGCCTAATATTCCATTAAGATGGGAGAATTGACTTTAAACGGCATATGGGACTTCCATGAATTTTTATCTTCCTTGCACCTGTTCAAACCCATTTGTTCAAACAACTTTTTCCAAAATTTGAAATGATGCCTGGAAAACTGACCATCAACTTGAAAAAATTGAAAGTGGAAAGAAACTATACTGGAAGATTTGAATCAAATGCAAGAATATGAAAAAAGCACTAGATACTTCAAAGAAAATGAAAACGAATTTTCATGACTTGGATGAAGCATAAAAATTTCGGTTCCTCAAAAATTATATGTCATAATAGTCAGGTAGATAGAGTACTTAAGTGAAAAAATTTAACCTTTTGTTTATGCTACACGCCTTATATGAAAGGCTAAGGAATCCAGATGCATCCAATATCCTGCTCAAATGAACAGAAAAATGCATAAAGAAGCAATTAAACAAAACATCGCTCATATTTGTACTGCAATAATCTGGCTGTAACTTTGATACCTCAAAATCAAACTCGATGGATGCAACTTCTTCTTGAACCTTCTTCCTACT
>JAOYMZ010013561.1:0-20317 GCA_025802335.1 Pinguicula primuliflora
CCATCACAAGCCAGTCAGTGAACATCACTAAAACCATCCATGGCTGCCTTTCAAATATACCGATACGGATCCTTAGTGAAACAAAGTAGAATAGTAAGCAATACAGACGGACTCAAGTGAAACTTACTCATATTTCTCAGAACCCATCTTCTCGATTTCACACACGGCCAGAAGCAGAGGGAGAGAAAACGTGACTCGTCCGCAAAGGGTTTGGCTGCATAGGCTGGGCCGGGTCGATTAGGGAAAGGGCGTGTGGAATGTACGGAATGGGGCAGGCCAGGAGGTGGATGAGTGCGAGGGCGGCGGCGGCGGCGCGGTAGTGCAGGTTGGGGTGATTCCTAGAGAAAACAGAGAGCAAAGAGAATATACTGGTGGTCTGATTCTGGGTTTTGGACCTGGAGAATTATGATTTCTAACAGGGTCGAGAGTGTCTGGCCGGAAGTGAATGAATTTGCGATAATAGAGAGACTTGATTCCGCGGGTTTCGGAAGGCTAAGATTCCGAACGGCGGTGAAACCAGCCTCCGACAGGACGCCGTGATCCATTGAAGGGGTCCGGTGGTGGTCTATAGATAAGAAAATTTCTGGTAGTAAAGTCATATGTCCAGACTCCAGAGTTATGTTTGGCCGTCGGATTTCACACTTTATCATTAGTGGAATTTGTATGGGCCGTCGATTACCATAAACATAAGTACTCTTTTTTAGGTATGGCGAAATTTTTTTTTTGATAACGTAAGGAACCCAGAGATAAGTAAACCTAACGTACAAGTACAATAATCTGCAAACTACGATAGAGAAGTAAGTCACACTTGACAAACCATATGTGACAGGCTAGGTAGAATGATGTATCTAACATGCATTTTTTTCAGCGAATTTTCGCTGGCAATGCTGTTAAATTCTAATCTTAACTATTAGATTAAAATTCAAAGGTTCAAATAAAACGATTCATTTAATATCTACTTAAAAATACATTTGATATGGATTGTTGAATTTTGATCCAACCGTCAATATTAAAATTCGGTACCATATCTACCTAAAAAACGAATTCGGCATCATTCGTTACCATATCATTCAACATCTGCAAAAAATTCATCCAACATATACCTCAAAATTTGGTGCATCGCATTTTAATACCCTTATTTTTTGGGTACTTTTTGGTTTTCCAAATAAAAAGTTAAGACTAATCTTTGAATAGTGGAAATTAGTCATAAATTTTTATTTTGTAACTTGTAACAAATCGATTAAGGCTATGCTTAAATTTATTGCTCTTAAAATATGTATCTAATATGATTTTAGTTTTTTTGGCAGGAAAGTCGACGAAATCAAATTCATGACCGGTTCCGATATTGTTTCGACGCGAAAATTCCAAAATCGGTCTTACTTTTTTGTTTAGGCGGCCGTAAAGTGCCCAAATACCAGTGTAGCAAAATTTGGCACACGTACATGTAGCACTACTGCCTCCATATTGGAAGATACTCAGAACTATTTGAGTTTGATACAAAAAAAAACATTGCGGAATTTTTAATTCTCTCAGGCACAGACCCTGAGGTGTCTTCTGCGGTGACCCTCCTGGCCCGAAAGTGACGGGAACATTATATTTCATTGTATATTTCGTTCACTCCTCACTTCTACTCTGGAAATGGTCGTGGATTAGTATATTTTGCCTCTGCTGGTGAGCTCGTTAGGCAAGAGGCTAGATCTACTTAGGTTTCTTCCTCTATTCACTCCGGGAACTGTGGTTGCAAATGATCCCACATCGGAAGATGAAAGAAGAGCTCCACCGTTCATCTTCTATAAATAGTGGGGAGATAACTTTTCATAAAAAAAAAAATTAATTTTAAATAAAAAAATCAACTCTGGAAATTCATCTCGAATTGATTTTAAATATAAAAAAATGATTTTAAGGGTTTGGAATATTAATTTTAAAACCCAAAGTCCAAGTTTAGAAGTATATTTTTTTTTGGCCCAGCCCACCATCCGGCTCCGTTTAGGCCCAAATCGAATCCAGGGCCGGTGCCCGGGGCAGCCGCCCCACCGTCGGGACCACCCCACCACGCCGTTTAGCCAAAAATATAGGGCAACAATGGGGTTTGGGCCGACTAGTCGACCGCCGCGACGTCGCGGCAGCCGACTTCTAGAACACTGGTCATACCACATAAGTAAAGAATGACTCACTTAACTGCTTGCCAATGAGAAGGCCCCGGGTTCCTTTGGTGACGACTCACCAGTTCAACTGCAAAATAAATATCCAGCTGTGTACATAACATGGCATACATCAGATTTCCTATAGCACTTGCATAAGGAACTATGCTCTTCTTCTCCTTCTCTTTATCTGTTTTGGAGCATTGCTTGAGGCTTAGTGCCAAACTCTTATCAACAGGTTTAGAGTTATACATCCTGAATCGCTCTAAGATTTAGTCTGTTGAGACAGAACCAACAATCTCTTAGAATGATTTCTGCAAATCTCACTTCCTAGAACATACATAAATTCACCCATATCCTTTATCTCAAAGATAGAGGACAACCATTGTTTAATGAAGTTGATTTTTTTCATGTTGTTTCCGGTTAACAGTATGTCACTGACATATGGAAAATGAAACCAGATTCATTTTTTTGTCCTTAAGACATACACACAATGGTCCTCATCAATCATGATGATACCATACAACGTAACGACTTAATAAAATTAGAGGTACTATAATCTGGAAGACTGTTTTAAACCATACATGAATCTTTTAAGATGACACGCTTGTTTTCTTTTTCTGCTGAGACAAACCCAACAGGTTGATCCATGTAAATTTCTTCCTCAAGAACTTTATTGAGAAAGACAGTCTTTACGTCAATTTGCTATAATTCAATATCCAAATAGATAACCAATACCAGAATTAGGCGAATAGATACCATTCTCCTCACAGGAGAAATATCTCTTTGTAGTCAACACCCACAAATTGGATAAAGTTTCTCGCCACGAGTTGGATTTTGAACTTTTTGATTGATTCATCCATATCGTGCTTAACCAGGATATCCATTTGCATCCAGTTGGTTTTCGACATTTTGGCAGATCGAAAACCAAACCAAATCAAACCAAACATATCCAGTAAATCCCGCCCTTAGGCAGGGTCTGGGGAGGATAAAATGTACGCAATCATACCCCCACTCCTCAACAGTATGGGGAGATTGTTTCCGTGGAGACCCCCAGTTCAAAAAAAATAAAAAAATAAAATAAAATAAAATAAATATAAATATATAACTACACTAAAATAAAAACTGCCTACTCGTCCTACCACACTAGAGGTCAAATAAGTAAGTACTACTCTATATAGTCATACAATATCCTTAACCATAATATGACGTCTCTAACTCGTCCTATCAGAGGTCATGTCCTCAGAGAGGTTTAATCCTACTAAATCTAATCGGATCTGCTCATCTCATGTCCTCTTAGGTCTTCCTCGCCCTCGTCGCCCTTCGACTTGTAATCCTTCGACACTCCTAACTAGGTCGTCCAAATTTTTTCGGCGTACATATCCAAACCATCGCAATCTTCCCTCCCGTAGTTTGACACTTATAGATGCGACACCTAGAGTTTTTCTAAATACCTCATTTGGAATCTTGTCTAATCTCGTGCGATCACACATACACCTTAGCATCCGCATCTCCGCCACTTCCAATTTCTGCACAAGTGAAAGACTCATGGCCCAACACTTTGACCCGTATAGTATCGCCGGTCTTATAACCGTTCTATAAAATTTTCCCATTAACTTTAGTGAGACTTTTTTATCGCATAACACTGCAGTAGCCGACCGCCATTTCATCAATCCAACCTTTAGGCGATGGATAACGTCATCTTCCACACATCCATCCTTCTGTTTGATGGATCCCAAGTATTTGAAACTATCTTTCTGTTGGAGGGTCTCGTTCGCAATCATAACTTCCATTCTATTTTTCTCCGTTTCATTGGCAAAATTACATGCCATATAATCCGTCTTCGAGCGACTCAATAGGAGGCCCTTAGCCTCCAATGTCCCTCTCCTACGCTCCAACTTAACATTGACCTCCTCCTTCGTCTCAGCCACTAAGATAATATCGTCCGCAAACAACATACACCATGGTACTTTATCCTGTAGATCTTAAGAGAGTACATCCATAATTACTGTGAACAGAAACGGACTCAGTGATGATCCTTGATGCAATTCTATATCCACTGAAAAATATTTTGTTTCTCCTATCGGGATGCGCACACTAGTCTTCGCACCTTCATACAGATTTTGTATGGCTCTCACATACATCCACAGGACTTTTTTGGTCTCTAAAAATTCCCAAATAACCTCTCGTGGTATAGTGTCATATGCCTTCTCTAGGTCGATAACGATCATATGGAAAATCCTTTTACGTGCCAGGTATTTCTTCATTAGCCGTCTGAGAAGATTGATTGCTTCCATAGTAGAACCTCCCAAGCATGAAACCAAATTGGTTCTCCTTCACCCGCACTTCACCCCGTAATCTAAGTTCAATAACTCTTTCCCACAATTTCATAGTGTGGCTTAGGAGTTTAATACCCCGATAATTGCCACATTATTGCACATCACCTTTATTCGTATAGAGTGGAACTGTTATGCTACTTCGCCACTCCTCTGGCATCTTTCCTGTTGTCAGGATAATGTTAAAAAGAGTCGTTAACCACTTAACTTCTGTGTCTCCTAAACACTTCCACACTTCAATCGGTATGTTGTCCGTCCCTACTGCTTTTGTACCTCCCATCTTCCTAAGGGTTCCCTTCACCTCCTCTGTCGATATCTGACTAACCAAGCCCTGATTTATGTAATGGTGCACCTCCCCCTCCCCTACCCCGCTACTATATTCCCGTATCTTGTTAAACAATTTATTAAAGTGTTGTTCCCACCTCTCTCTTATATCTCCATCCGAGAATAGAGTTTTTCCTTCATCGTTCTTGATAAATTTAACAGTATCAATATCTCTACTCTTTCATTCTCGTGTCTTCGCAAGCTTGTATATATCTTGCGCCCCCTCCTTAGTATTCAATCTCTTATATATACCTTCATATGCCTTACTTTTAGCTTCTGCCACTGGCCTTTTTGCTTCGATCATTGCTTGACGGTACGCCTTTTTTCGTTGCATCCTCTCTTCATCCCCATTTGTTGCCATAAGTCGCCTAAAGCTATCTTGCATGGCTTTAACTTTGGTTTGAAGCTCCGCACTCCACCACCACGCTTCCCCGCCAGGCCTTGTTCTGCTGGATGATACCCCTACGACTTCCTTAGCTGTGTTCCTAATGATAGTAGCCATGGGAACCCATAAACGATCCGCGTCCTCAGGTATCATGTCCAGACAAACAGAAGCTACCTTATCTCTGAAGGTGGTAGCCAACTCGCCCTTAAAGTTCTTCCACAGTATCCTTTCTCTGCCTCCTCGCCTCCTCTCCCCCACTATTCCTCGTACATTGACATCCATCACCAAAAGACGATGTTGTGACGTTAATGATTCTCCTGGTAAAACATTACAGTCTGTGCAACAACTCCTATCCCTCTGGCGCAATAGGAAAAAGTCAATTTGTGTATTTCGCCCTCCAATATGGTAGGTGATCAAATGCTCATCTCCCTTCTTGAAATAGGTATTGACCACCATCAATTCATGCGCTACCGCCAAGTCCAACAGCTCCCGACCGCTGTCATTTCTCAAACTAAATCCAAAACTCTCATGCGCACCTGGATACCCATCCACCCCTACTCCCACATGGGCATTAAAATCACCACCCATGAAAGCTCACTTCTCACTCTCTCCTAACCCACTTGAGGTGCATACCCACATAGGGATATCGCTCAGTACCGTATCCAACTTGTTCTAGAAAGCTCACTTCTCACTCTCTCCTAACCCACTTGAGGTGCATACCCACATACCACATTCACCACCTCTAACCAATTGCGATTTTGATCGCCATAAGTCTATCATCGCACCTTACCACTTCCACTACACATTTCTTGAATTTCTCTGACATCATAATCCCAACTCCATTCCGCCCACTAACTACTCCGGAGTACCACAGTTTATACTCATTTACTTCTCTCGCTCTCACTCTCTTCCACTTTGTCTCTTGAAGACACACCACATCCACCCTTCTTTTCTTCAATATATCTACCAACTCTAATGATTTCGCTATCAAAGTCCTCACATTCCAAGTACCCAATCTTAAACTTATCTCCTGAGCCCCTATCCTACCCCGACCCCCAGTCACAGGACACAATCTCAAATTATCATAATTAGTACCAGCAGCTATATTCTCTACGAACTAAAACCACTATCAATCATTAATACCAACAAATCGTAATCGCACTAATAATAATAATAGTACTATCAACAGATAACACCACAAATAATACCAACAAATACCAACATTTTCACTATAGTTGGCAGATCGAATAGTTCTCAAACCTCATTTATTTTCATTGAGTCCATACATCCTTTATGACACTAAGTCATTTTCACTATTGGGCTAGTCCATGTTCTCATGATAAAAGATGAACTTTTATACTTTGAAATGTACGTAAAAAAATACATCTTTCTTAATCCAAAAGTATCTTCAAAGAACTCATCCATCAAATGACAGGATTTTCAGCTACCATTGTCAAAGAGCCACTCCCACTAATCCCAAAGTCGGTAGAATTCGTAGCCACGCCTGTATTAGGTACAGAAGGTTGCTGATCAACTTACCTATTTGAATGACCACTCCCACTAATCCGTTGATCGGTGGAATTTGTAGTCTCATCAGTTGAAGGTATTAGAGACTGCTGATGAGGACTGACCTCATTTGCATTTACACCTTCATTTGACAAGCTCGCACTTGCAATATGCAGGAGTTCCTGATCAAATTACCTATTCGAAATGACAACTTCCACTAACCCGTTTGCTAGTGGAATTTGTAGCATCATAAGTAGAAGGTATTGGAGATTGCTGCTGAGGACTGACTTCATGTGCATTCTCATTTTCATTAGGAAAGCACCCTCTTGCAAAATGCGAAACTTCACTATCTTTTATATTTTGGTGAAACACGTTCTCCCCCACACCAAGAGATAGTGACAGTTCTCATGGTAACTCATACAATTGACCACCCTATCTTGTATCACCGATAGTTGGGAACTGATCCCTCTAGTATCTCAACATTCCGACTATCAATTCCAGTCGTGCCTTCATTCGAATATTTACCGAACAATATATATCATCTCTCATATTCCTTCAGTCATTACATCAGCAGAGTACTGGTGCTGATATTGTCTGCATAAGTCCCTCTAGATGCCATTTTTAGCTCGTGCTCCCTCTTGCAATATTGTAGCTGAGATCCTGGAGAATATTCCTGTGCAAGGGATTGGCCACCTTTGATCTGGTTTGAGAGATATGCTTGTTGACCTGTTGAGATGCATCCTTCTCTCTCATTTCCTCTTCTGGTAAGGACACCCTTTGTGAGGTAGCTAGGCCTTTCTTCAAATAACAAATTGTGGTCCCCCCCTTTGCTTTGGCTCCAAGTTTGACATGTATGGATGTGTGGCACGAGCCAAATGTTGCAGAGGGCCTTTGGACTTGATTTTGTACACCACTGGGTCATATTTCAACACTTCACCAAATTCTTTGCATTCCTTCGATCTTCTAGCCTATTTTTCCGACTGGTTTCTGATGAACTGGTCCCAACGATAAATTCCCTGGTGCGTTCTTGGTTGCTTGAAGGCTTTGACCCATGATTTCAGCTATGATCACAGCCAGAGGAGCTCCACAAATAAATTCAGCTTCCTTGTGGTTCAGCTTCATCTCTTATTTGCACAATTTTGTTCTGAAAAGCATTAGTTTCGTTGCTTTGTAAATTTATCCTGCAGGAATCATCATGAACACAATTGATTCAATAACTGATCATAATAGAGATGATTAAGGCACAAAATGGTGTGAAATGATATGCAAATGAGGCCTAAATCACTATATGAATTTAGCCTATCACCTGCTGAGGTTCCACTGAAACTCCCATCCACATTAAGTTTGATGAAGGCTGGTCTAGGCGGCAAACATCTGATTGTCTTGATTCTTGGAGTAGGCTGCATTGGGAGTGAAATGCCTAGTTGAGTCATAACGTGAACATCCTGCACCTGTGATGGCTGATAGAATTTTTCACCCTGCATAATATCACGTATCAGTATAATAGAGGGATGTATGACTTCCTCTGCGTTTGGAATTTCAGAATTAAAGCGGATGTTGCATCTTTTTTTCCATAACTCCCAGCATATGACCAAGGGAATCAAACGTCTGAGGAAGACTATGGTTCTACTGGTGGAGCCAACCAACAAGGCCTCCAAACGGTGTACAAGATTCTGCAAAGAAGGGGAAATCTGTAATATGTTATCAAAATAGTTCCAGACTTGGACTGCCATGTTTCCAGTAGCAAGAAGATGGTTTGCAGTCTCAATGTATCCCGCAGATAGGCAACATTGATGAGCCTATTTCATATGCATTTTTAGGCTCATTTTACTTGTTCTTTTCGTTGATTTATTTACCTAAACACCTATTTTGCACCTCATTTCGTGCTTAATTGTATAAATGCAGGACAAGAGACTACTTTCAGAAGCCTGATGCAAATCAGTGATATTTGGAGAGTTTCCTGCCATTTTAGATGTAAAATATGCAACTCGGATCAGCAACAAAACAAGACCATGGTTGAGTGCCAAAGTGATTGATCTTGGCCACCTGCTGAGATCCTGAGCATCACAAATCATCTATGCACACCTTGGAATGGAGCAAAGCAGTTTTATACAAGTGTGAAACCTCATTCAGGAGCCATACAACAGCAGAGATGGACTGATATGCAGCAAGTCACAATTCTGCACTATGGTGCCATTCAGACCAGTTTCTGTCAAGGAGGTGCAATCTGCCACCTCTCATCCATTCTATTGAGCACCTAAAATCCATAGAGCATCAAGACACAATCAGAAACCATCTATGCCGAGCTTTATGCAACTGTAACACAAGTCTGGACCATAATATCAGCAAAATACAAGTTGGAGTTCCATATTCCAGATTGTGTGCAGCAATGAAGAAATTCTGTTCAAAGTGCAAAACCAGATTTAGGCTGCTTGTAAGTGTACATTTTGAAAGTCCAAATGATGTATCAACGTGTGATACAACCTAGGATGGCACAAGTGCACCTGAACAAGCCACAACATCAAGGAGGGAACCATTTGCCAAAAGGAGAAGGAGCCAAAAGTTGGTAAAAAGCAACCTTTCCATTTTTTGCAAAGATTGAGCAATGACTGAAGTGACCTTGCTCGGTTCATATCTTTCACTTGAATGAGAGGATAAATTTGATACTTTACCACGAGCTAGGTCACGAAGTGTTCTACAAATGTCATGAAGGAGTCACACCAAAATCAGTCGCCACAAAGAGATATAACGGAAAATGCTGATTCTGTTAGCTGAAGTGCAGTCAATTACACATTTGTCCATATATTGGTGCACAACTCCTAAACGACTATAGGGATAAATCTGATATTTTACAAAAACATACCTCGGCCATCCTCTTCAAGTTATATTCAGGGTGCATTGCCATTTCAGCCCTCGAAGAGAACATTCTAGATGCAATATCAGCAATCAGTGCACCTGTGACTGAGAAAGACACTGATACCCATCAACATTTCTGTTGCTCAGCACATATCCGAGGGACCTGGGAGTAAACTCACCCCTTCCAGGGCTTATACATTGGAATAGCTTCACTTTGAAGCAGCGAGTCGAATTTTATCATAAGAGAGGCGATACAAGATAATCCATCTTCATCGGAGGAAACCAGAGGAGACCGGGGAAGCAGACTGCATCAGCAACTTCTGTTGCTGCTATGGGCTGCTCATGCTATAAGCATGAGCTAAGTTTATTTAGATTCAAAGCTCAGTTGTAGTTTATCGGTTGTATTAGCTCATGCTATAAGCATGAGCTAAGTTTATTTAGATTCAAGGCTCAGTTGAGCCTAAACTCCATATTTTAATTCAAGTCATTGGCTCTTAATATCAGCTATCTCATTCGATTAATGTCTTTGTTCTAATAGATTAAGTTTTTGTATTCTGATGAAATACTCTGAACTACATGCGTGGTTTGTGCATTAGCAGCGGAAGCACTTGCACAAATAGAACACCAAATACTCACACACCTTTGCCCTTGAGGGAACCACCCCTAGCTTTAGGTGCCATATTCCAAACGGACATGTCAATGGATTTTCCCTTCCCTTCCATGTATGGAGGTCAGGCTGTGAAGCCAAAATGCCCCCTGTGGATGGTAGACTGACTGGTATACCTCGGAAGAAGCCCAGTTATTCTTGAGTCTGGTGGTTAAATGAATGAGAGATGCATGATAGGTAGAGTCGAAGTTGGAATTGAATCATGAAAGTTTAGGTGATATACTGCAGTCTTGAATTAGTGCCCTACCAGTTGATTTATCTCTTAACCCCTTGCGATTTAGATTTAGTTGTCTTCATAGCTTTTAAACCTTGTTTACTTACCTTTCTAATTAAATTGGTTTCACCTCATTCAGATTATTAGTTTCCAACATATGCACTCCTGAACTTACTGCTATCATATGAAAACTGTTTTGCTTAAAATATGTATTGACCTTGCTCCTCGTGGATCATGACCCTAACTCGCCAGCTTTGTATTATAATTTGACCGTGTACACTTTGCGCGCCTGTGATGGAGATGCCTCTGGTTTTGATGTTTGAATCAACTACAACAATATGATGCATTACTTTCCACATAAATATACCGACTTTAGCAGAATGTTGGTGTCCCAGACCCACTGGAGATTAATCTGGGTCACCCTGCTCTGTCGTATATGCTTCCATGCAGTTTTAATTGAGAATTTACCGTCCTATCTTGGCTTCCATATCGTCTGGTCTGACTCTTCATGGAAAATGGGAATGGATTGTATGTGAGAAATCAAATGTGCAGGGACTAAGCTCCTGAGCATTCGTTCATTCCATTGTTCTTGCAAATAGAATTGCTTAACTTGCATGTGGCTCAGGAAAGGGTGTAAGGCCGGTTGTAGGTGTGGCAGGTCAGGCCAATCATTTGAAAAGAAGTTACTATTTCCTGAACCAAGGCACCAGAAGGTATTTTTCAGCATGATCTCCTTTACTGATAGTATGCATTTCAAACAATGAGAATCCGAAGATTTGGGTAGTGCAGTGGTTGGATCAAGGATTACACAATATTTCCTCAACAGGAAATCTGACCATAAGCTGCTGTGCTGCCTCAGTCTCCACCATAGTTTCATACCGAATGCCTTGTCAACATAACGAAGGTTTCTGCAGACCAGACCTCCTTCCGAGAGAGGGAGACATATGTTGGTCCAGGATTTCTAGTCAAATTTTGCCTTATTTTCTGAGCAGCCCCAAAAGAAATTTGAGAGGATATGCTCTATGGATTTGATCACTTCGGCAGGAGGGCTTAAATCCATTACTAAGAATATAGGCATGCTAGACAGGACATATTTGTTAAGAATCAGTCTGCCCCCACTGGATAATGAAGCTGCTGACCAGCCATCTAGCTTTTGTTGTAGCTTAGAGATCAAAGCTGAAAACAAAGCTGGTGACTTCCTTCCTGTGTATAATGGAGCTCCTAGAGATTTGGAAAAAAGAGAGGCTCATTAGAAACCTGTCCATTGCTGCAAGAGGTTAGCGGAGACTATAAAACTGCTCTTGCCAATATTCACAAGCTGACCTGATACTGCTTCATATTTTCTTAGAGTCATGAGCACTGTATCTAAGGCTGGCTTAGATTCACGGCAAAATATAAGCACATCATCAGCATATGCAAGGTGGGAGATTGTTGGACAAGCTGTAGGGACCCCATAAGTGTATGAGGGACAATCAGACATCAATTTATCGAAATTTCTACAGAGTACTTCTGTCCCTATGATAAAGAGCAAGGGGGAGAGCGGGTTGCCTTGTCTTAGACCACGAGAGGCCTTAAAATATCTGTGAGTAGAACCCTCAGAGAGTTTTGAGAAACTACAACCAGAAATGATTCTCCAAACTCTGTCAATCAAAGGTTCCCCAAAACCCAAAGCTCCTAAAACTTTAATGAGGTGAACCCATGAAACTCTATCGAAAGCCTTAGCCATATCCAGTTTCCGTGCAACATTGTTGCCTCTGATTGGTTTGTCCAGGTAATGCATCATCTCCTGAGCCAACATTATATTGTTTTTGACGAGTCTTCCAGGCACAAAGCCACTTTGTTGAGAAGAGATTACAGAGGGAAGGACCTTGCTGATTCGATTTGCTAATAATTTTGAGAGGATTTTCCCTCTAAAGTTGCATAGACTGATTGGCTGAAAATCAAAGCAAGATTCAGGAGATGTTACTTTTGGAATATGGCAGAGGATGGTTCTTGTGTAGGTTCCATTAAGCTCTTTCCCAGCAAAAAATGAAAGCACAACATTCACAACATCCAGTTTGATAGTTTCCCAGCAAGATTGGAAAAAGACTCCCGTGAATCCATCAATTCCAGGAGAGTTGTCTTTACTCATATTGAAAACAGTAATCTTCACTTCATCCTCAAAAGGCCAAGAAGATAACATGTCTTTCATCTGATCTGTGATTAGCCGAGGGATCAGCTCCAACATAGAGTCATCCTAGGTTATTGGTTATGCGGTCAAGTGATTAGAAAAATGACTGGTTAGTAGATTTTTGACGTGCGTGCAAGTGCACACGGTCAGGTAATAATACAATGCTGGGAGCAAGGGTCAAATCCATAGGGAGCAAAATAATTAAGTTTTCAGAAAATCGGTTTCTGTCATGACAGCAGTGGCTTCAGAGGTGTATATCTTTTTGAGGAAAATTCAGATTGGCATGAACTACAATTCTGTAGAAAGCTAAGGCAATGTGGTTTAATTGTTCAGAAGACAACTTGTTCAAAATCGCAATGGAAACAGTCGTTAAAATCCAATGAAAACAGGTGATTCAAAGCTGCAGTAATATTGCCTAAGCTAACATGCATCAATTCTACGTTTAGCCCTATCTATCAGTCCTTTTCCATTCATTTCACCACCAAACTCCTATATAGTCAGGTCCCTTTTGAGGCTCACTGACTAGTCTTCCTAGCATGTGAGACATTTTGGCTGCACAGCCTCATCTCCATCCAATGCAAGGGAAAGAAAGCTCTATGGAACAATTTGTTTTAATATGGCACCTAAAGCTAGGGGTCATCCCCTAAGGGCAAAGGTGTGAGTGTGCTAGGTGTTCTACTCATGTAAATGCATCACGCTAAGTACAGGAGCTACGAATAAGCTCATAAAATATTATCAATATCTCATAAACTAAAAAGCATAACACACTCATAAACTGAAGTGAGAGGACTGATATTAAGAACTGAATATTCGAATCAAAACATGTAGCTAGGCTCAACTGAGCCTTGAATCCAATAATCTTAGCTCATTCTAGAAGCACGAGCTAACACAAGCGAGAAACAAATGAAAATACAGCCCATTAGAGAAAAAGAACAGCAGCTTCAGCTTTTGGACACTCTGCCTCCTCTGTTCTTTTTCAATGAAGATGATTTTTCTGGTGTTGCCTCCCTCCTGATAAAAATCGGCTCTCTGCTTCAAAGTGAAGCATATCCAATGTGTAAGCCTTGAAAAGTGTGAGATTACACCCATGTCTCTCGGATATGTGCTGAGCAACAGAATTGTTGAGGGGTAGTAGTGTCTTCTAACTGCTCAGGTGCACTCTTTGCTGATATTGCATCTAGAATGTTCTCTTGGAGGGCTCCAATGCAATAACACTCTGAATATAACTTAAAGGAGAACAGCTAAGGAAGATTTTTTCCAAATCTCAAATTTATCCCTACAGCCGTTTGAGAGTTGTGCACCAAAATAAGGGCAGAGGTGTAACTGACTGCAACTAAAAGCCAAAATTTGAATATTTCGTCATAACTCCTTGTGGCGGCTGAGTTTTGCGTGGAAGTCTCATAGTGTATGTAGATAACTTGTTTCCCTAGCTCGTGGTGAACTCTCACTTCAATCCCTCCTGCCATTTGAGAATTATGCATCCAACGCGATCACTGCAGTCTTTTCCCATTCTTTACCAGATTTGGTAAGATAGCCTTTTAGCATCTTTTGGCTCTTTCCTCTTTAATCAATGGTCCCCTCCTTGACTTTGTGACTTGATTGAGTGCATGTGTGAATACATAATATGTATCACACGATCAGAAGTCCTTTGGACCTTTAAAATGTGCACATACAATCAGCCTAGGTCCGGTTTTGCACACTTGAACTGCAATTCTTCCTTGCCGCAACATAATCTGGAATATGAAACTTCAGTTGCAGCTTGCTGATATTTTTGGTCTAGAATTGTGTTGCAGCTGCATAAAACTCAAACTAGATGATTGCTGGTTGTGCCTTGATGATATTTAGCATTTAGGAGCTCCAAGGTTGGATGTGATGTGGCAAATTTCACCACCTTAGCAAAAGTTGCTCCATGTTGCAGAATTGTGACTTGCTGCATATCAGTCCGGATTTGCTGCTGCTTAGCTCCAGAAACAGATTGAACACTTGTATAAAAATGCTTTGCTTCCTTCCAAGGTGTGCACGGATGATTTGTGGTGTCCAGGAGCTCACAAGATGGCCAAGATCAGTCACTTTGAAACCTTGAATCCATGCCTTGAGCTGGTTTGCACAAAATGCATCTAAAATGCAAGAATCCATCCAAAAATCACTAGTTTGCACCAGGTTGCTGAAAATAGGCTATTGTCCTGTATTTATGCAATTAAGCACGAAATAAAGTGCAAAAATAGGTGTTTTGGTAGATAAATCAATGAAAACACTTATGAAATTAGCCTAAAAAATGCATATGAAATAGGCTCATCAGTTATTCCAGTTTGATTTCCAGAATAATGCCTCATTCCCTGATTGAATTTTCAATTCCACATTGTTGTTGAACCAACTCTCTGTTTCTCCTGAGTTTCAAATATCTTTTCATGTCTTTGAGGTATGGTCTGGTAAGGAGAGCAGATGAAGCTCTGTCATAAGATCCGAATCCAGGAAGTACTTTGCAAGAATCACCGCCCTTCATAGGCCTTCAGAATCAGTTTTGAAGCGCCAAATCCACTTTGCCAGCAAAGCCTGGTTCATAGACTTCAGGTTCTTGAGGCCTAGTTCACCATTCTACTTTTCGAGACATAGATGCTGCCAACTTATCCAATGGATTGGTCTGTTATTGCAGTGCTTTGCTTGCCATAAGAATCAAGTGATTAATATTGTTAGGCGCCTGATCACCTGTGCTGGAGCCTGGTACAAAGACAAGTAATACAGTGATAGGTTAGTTAAAACTGATTTTATTAGAGTGCACTTACCTGCAAAGTTTACGAATTTGTTTTCCCAAGTTTTGAGTTTGCCTTCCATCTGCCTGATCACATCTTCTCACATCCTTATTCGTCCTGGGTTGTCCCCGAGTGGTAATCCCAGGTGCTTGCACGGACGGAGCTCTGTTGACAGCGAAGAATTGTTGCATATTCAATCAGGTGTGCATTTGTAACATTGATGCCAAATAGTTTACTCTCAGAAAAGTTCACTCCTTGGCCTGAGATCAACTCACATACTTGCAGGAATCCTTTCAGAAATTGTGCTCCTTCTGCAGATCCTTCCACCAAAATTAAGATGTCATCAGCATATTGAAGGTGTGAAACCAAAATCCTTCCAACAGTTGCCCCCTTCAACATTCCTGTTGATACTACCTTGCTCAGCATTAGATGATGGCCCTCAACAACCAGTAGAAATAATAGAGGTGATAAAGGATCCCCTTGTCTCAACCCCCGTTGCAATCTAAACTCACCTGCGCTTGCACCATTCATAATAACTGCAACTTTAGCAGTAGATATGCACTGATGCATCCATCTCCTCCATGTATCCCCAAATCCTATTTTTTTCTAACATATGTTGCAAGAACATCCAATTCACGATATCAAAGGCTTTTCTAAAATCCAACTTGAATAAAAGCAGAGGCTTTTTGCTGCATTTGTAGGTATGAATTACTTCATTGGCTACTAGAACGCCATCTAATATCTGCCTCCCTCTCAAAAACCCTGTTTGCTCTTTTGATATCACTTTCCCAATAACCTATTTTAGCCTTGAGGATTGTATCTTTGCTAAAACTTTGTATCCACTACCTATCTAAAATATTGGTCTGTAATGTTCCATTGTAGTTGGATTTTTTATCTTCGGCATGAGTGCAATCCAAGTTGTTGTTAGACTTCCTGCCAACCTGCCAGAGTTGTGAAATTCCTGTATGAAAGATATAAACTCTTGTTGAACCGTATCCCAATGTGTTTGGATGAAGGTGAAGTTGTAGCCATCAGGTCTTGGTGCTTTCCCAGGAGAGCAATTCCATACGGCTTCCTTAATTTATTCCTCATATATTTGTCTAATGAGATCAGCATTGTCAGCTGAGGAAATTCTTCATTCTGCAGAGATTTCCAGCAGAGGTCTGATAACGTTGGACTCCTCATATTGCTGTCTGAAGTGATCTGTGATCCCTTTCTTCATAGCTGAAAGTTCTTCCAACCAAGTACCTCCTATCACCATGCCCCTGGTGCTGTTCAGTCTTCTATTTCTTAATAACCGAGAGTGAAAGTAGGCATGATTCCCATTGCCTTCCCGAACCCATTTTGACCAGGATTTTTGAAAAGTGAGTTTCTCTTTGTCTCTTATAGCTTGCTGCAGTGGTATCCAAGTCTTCTTTTCTCTTCAATGTCAGTAGGTGATAAAATCTCTAGTTCAGCTTTCAAATCATAGGATAGCTGTACTAGCTTTAGCTTTTCTACCTTCCTGTCTATGTTACCAAAAGAGTCTCTATTTCAGGTGAACAGCTTTGTTCTCGTGTTTCTCAACCTGTGATGAAGGATAGCCTTTGGTGCCTGTGATCTGAAGACCACTCCATTCTTGTTGGACAAATATTTTGAAAGAAGGGTCATCATTCCAGCAATCAAGAGTACAAACAGCTTTTGGACCCCAATTAATCTCCTCTTCTTTGATCACGACTGGGCAATGATCAGATAAGCTTCTGATCAGAGCAATCTGGTATAGGTTTGGCCATGAGGCAGTCCAACTTGCTAAAAGCAAGAACCTGTCAATTCTACTGCTACTAGTTCCACTTCCTATAAAGCATGTAAACCTTTTCAGATGTAGGGGTAAATCTAACAGGTTTGAGTTGAGAATAAAACTGTGGAAATCAAACATTTCCCTAGCATTTGGTGCGGACAAGCTAACTCCTTCATCAGCTGATCTGATTGCATTAAAATCTCCTGCCACACACCATTTCCCAGTTGGGTCTTTCCTGATCTCCGTTTCAATTGCTGTCCATAGCATTCATTTCTCTGTTATTGGAGCAGATGCATAAACATTTATGATGTGCACTGGAGTTTTTTTTTCACCCAACAGCCCATATATGTGAATATAACTATTTGCCATCTCTGAAACTGAGAGTTCAAATATATCATTCTGCCATATGATCAGAATCCCTCCTGCACATCCTCAAGAAGCTTTATGAACACAGTCCAAATTTGTATCTGGCCAAATCTTATTGCCCTCAATCGCTGAAAATTGCTCCATTTTTGTCTCTTGGACTAACAACATGTTCAATCCCTGCGTCAAAACCAGTTTCTTGATGTCCATTTTCTTTGTTTGCTTTCCCAGTCCTCGGATGTTGTAGCTACCTATTCTCATTAATTTTGACTTAACCTTGCCACTGGATTATGTATCTGACTTTGTTCAAATTGTGCCAAAGCATACGAGTCTATGTGGCGTAGCTGCTCAACCATTGTATCATCTGAGCATGGTTCTGCGACCCCAATTGTTTTCACCTGCTTCCACAATGCTGTATGTTCATCTTCCATCTAGTCACAAGCATGTAGACTTGAATTTTCATGAGCTGCTAATTCACACGAAGCTTCCTAGACTACTGTTGTGTTTGTTACACCTTCTGATGCTCCCATATTACCTTCTGATGCTTCCCTTCTATCTGGCGTTGAGGCTAATAAGAGTGAATTTTGAATCTGGATTGTCTGAGATTTCAATTCCTCAGCAGATGATTTCACCGGATCATAAATACCTTTGCTTATGCAGAGTAAGGTATTCGGTTACAAATTTGTAGCCCCTTTTGGCTAGGGCTGTATGTTACAGTTACAAATCTTCCATAATTGGAACAAATTGCCCGGCTAATCTACTTGTTTGTACTATAACAATTTAACTCCGAGAACATTCACCATTCCCATATTAGCAAAGCATCAATCCCATGTCTATTGCACTACAATGTCTTCTTTTGTTTGCATCACTTAGTCCAAGCAAAACATCAATGGAGGAGGTATTTGATTCATACCCATAGTCTCTGTTCGAAAAGTAGGTCGTCTAGACCGCTTAGGTACCGCCTAGGTGCTAAGATGTCGACCTTCGTCTTGTCCGAATTACCGCTTAGGCCGCTTAAAAGCCTTCTTAGATGGGCGCCTAGGCCGTTTAGGCGCTGAGCGGCCCCTGGCTGCCCAAGTTCCGCATAGCACTTTCTTGAACAATGCCCATAGTTCAAAATGAACGGAAACCACATATTGTCTGCATATCATCTTGCTCATAGGACCATATCAATCTTGAGAAATTTTCAGGTTCAGGATGCTATGTTCCGATATATATCGAGTTATATCGTGATCGTTGAATTTTAATGTCACATTCACCATCATTTAAGTTACTTATAATTATGAGCAACAAATCAACATCTGACGGTCATGATTATAACTCGATACATGTCGGAACATAACATCCTGGACCAGAAATATTTTCTACCAAACCTTGCTTAGTTTTCCGTAGCTCTTCCGCCACCAATTATTTTTTTATCACGTTCGTCAATACAAGAAAGTAGAATAGCAAAGCAAGGTCCGCTTAATTATAATTTTTATTAATCAAATCTTTAATGCTTTGATGTTTAGAATTTTTTTTGGGGGGAGGGTAGATTTATATAAAAACAATTGTTCCCTATCCTACAATGATAAGGGGGGACAGATCATTTATTTTATTGTTGTCTTTCTTGAAAAAACACAGTCTTCTCCTCTCACTACGCTTTTGTGAGGTCGAAAAGGTGCAAAAATTAAATATCCTAGATTATAAAAAGATTGTTTTTTAACAGATTTTAAAATGTCTGTAAAGATAAGATTTGAGAAATTGGTGAGGAATTTTAATTTTGAACACTGAAAGTGATTGAAAACCCTTGGCTTAAGTTTTTATTTTGGTAAGTAAAACCCTTGGCTTAAGTGTTTTACATTTTAAACCCATATTTTGGGATTTTTAGATTTTTTTCACAGTATAACAAATTTTTATGACTGATTCCGAAATCTTTCTATGAAAATATCCGGGAATCTATCGTAAAATAATTTTGAAAAAAAATATTATTTTTAACTAGAATGTTCTGTCTAGGATGGGGGTATGATTGCGTACATCCTACCCTCCCCAGACTCTGCCTAAGAGCGAGATCTACTGGGTACGTTTGGTTTGGTTTAACTAGAATGTTCTGTCTCGTAACATGAAGTGCTACTTGATGTAGGAGTTTGCCTTACTCCGGTCGGATAGGACTTGGGCCAATTTTGTGTAAATACTAGTGTATTGCCCGTGGCTTGAAGCCACGGGTCTCAGAACCTCAATGCTGACAGATAAAGGCATGTCAGGAACATCCATCATTTCGTATATATAAGTTTTGTACGAAGGAAAGTTCCATTTAAGTATAACTACATGAAAGTTCGTCTTAAAACAGTTCAAAACCATTCGAAAGTGCATCTCAAATTTTGGCATATTGAATGAACAATGAACAATGAACAAAGCGTGGAACAAAACTTGGTTGTGGTGTTGATGAGGACCGTTTCTGGAGAAAACTAATGTCATATTTGTCATTTTGCATAACAAATGTAATCACAAATGATGCCACACTAACAAACCACGGTAGCACAAACCACGCCATATTAAAAACCACCGTTGCAATAACGTTAAAAAGGTATGTCAGTATGGAAGAACCACATGGTTAGTGATGATACGTGACGATGTTCTGCAACAAAACTTGGAAAGAATTTGAAGAGAACAAACCCAAAAGTCACCAACCTTGAAAGCACTGCAATCACACAAAATATACAAATTTAAACATGAAAGAGCAAACAAAACTCAAAAAACAATTACTGTGAGCAGAGATTTCGAGTCAACTTACTGAAGCCAAATACTATGTACATAAGCCAAAGAATGTAATCCCCAATCCTATAAGG
>JAOYMZ010013572.1:0-20317 GCA_025802335.1 Pinguicula primuliflora
ATTGTAAATCTTACTGTATTTATCACAAAGTCTGTATAAATGTACAAGGGGCGCCAGTACGCCAATCAAGTTTTTCAAAACACAGAAACATTCCGTTTCTTTAAGACTGTTCGCGAACAGAAGTTCGGACTCGAGCTCGTTAAGGTTTTCGAGCTGAACGAACGAACTTTTATCGAGCCGAACTCGAACTTGTTCGCGAGCAGCTACGTTCGTTTACAGCCCTATCGATAAGTCAACATTTTCTTCTCATGAAGGAATTCCTTCCCATGAGGGGATAAAAAATGACGATCGTGAAGATAGGAAAAAATGATGAAGATGAAGATTTCCTTCTCCCACCGATGAAGAAATTCCTTCTTATGAATGAAAAAGTGGCCGATGGTCAATTCTTCTCACGAAGGAAACCCCCATGTCGGTTGAAAAAGGTCAAAAGGAAATTCCTACAACCGACATCAAATTGAAAATTACTCAGGGAAACTTAAGGGAATAAGAAATTCCTTGATTCATGGCTAAATCTTCATGAAGTTGGGAAATCAAAACGAAATGAACCAAACAGCATGAATTTCAGCCAAATATTCGAAATCGTCTCAATAATTCATCAGAGATGACTCTGATATCAACTGTTGGAATAATTACGAGCTCTGTGAATGTATTGAGACGAGAACTACGCAGCCTTAATGGCCAGGGAAACTTGACGAGGGAGAAGTCTTTTCCTCCAAGATCTATCGTGAAATCTCAATATGACAGCCTTAATGGGTCAGGAAAGTCCTTTATATAGATAGGAGGAGGGACTTAGCCCAATAACAAATGTTGGACCTACAATCCTACCCATTAAGGATTGGATCAACTAAACAGACCTACACCAGTTATGATCCACGTTGTATTATGAAATACTGAGCTTATAATATAATTACAAATTAAATTCAATAAAATGAATCAAATCACAAATTGGACTTCATAAGATATAAAATATGAAAATTTTCAACTGGGGATTGATCGCGATTTAGCTGTCGCTGCTGTGGGTGGCGATAAATCCAGACGGTGGAGAACAGAGAACAGAGAACAGAGAACAGGGGCGGCGACCTCCGATTTTACCTTTCCATAACTTTTTTTAACCTTTTACCTTGTATGGTGAAAGAAAGATTCTTTAGGGTTTAATTCAGGATGAATCATTATTTGTATTGGGTCATGGGTGTCGCTTGATATTTATGCAATCCCTCTTCGTTCATAACGAGACCTGCAATTATTATGTTGAGAAATTTACAGATGAAACCCAGATTCTTCACCGATGAACTCAAGATTCTACAATGTATTATAATCTTCCTCGTGTTTATAGTCTACTGCCGCCCAACCGATTCGATCAATACAAATCCTCCTCCACTCCCAATTCTGCCGATCCCTTCCTCTCGGCAGATATCATGGCAGCTCACGGAAATGGCACTTTTTCTGCATTTTGGTACCAACACTTTTACGGATTCGGAATGGGGAACTGGGCACGCAGATCCTTCGGTTTTCAACCCAGTTTCTTTAAATGCTACGCAATGGGTATCGGTGGCTAAAGATTCTGGCTTTTCTAGAGTTGTACTCACTGCGAAGCACCATGATGGATTCTGCCTTTGGCCTTCTGAGTACACTGATTATTCCGTGAAATCCAGTAATTGGAGGAATGGGTCTGCAGATGTGGTTAGGGAGTTGGTTGATGCTGCAAGAATCGCTGGTATGGATTTAGGACTTTATCTTTCGCCATGGGATAGGCATGAAGCTTGCTATGGGAAGACGGTGGAATACAATGAATATTATTTGGGGCAGATGACGGAGTTGCTCACAAGGTACTATCAAGTTCACAGTCTCTCTCGGGCTGTGTTTTGTTTCATGGTATCTTTACAATCTTGCTTGTTTAATGTATGGATTGAAATGATTTCTGTTGATGTATCTGACCTACTCATGCGAGACCCTGCTTAAGCGCCAGATTTACTGGGTATGTTTGATTTGATTATGTGATCTAGTCAAAGTGGAGATGGTGGTTGTTGCTTATCAGAACTTGAATGAATCATTCTTGGCAACGAGATCATGACCTGGTTTGCTGTCTTTCTTTTTCTTGCCTCCGTCTGGTGTAGATATGGTGAGATTAGAGAAGTCTGGCTGGATGGTGCAAAAGGTGAGGGAGAGAAGGACATGGAATACTTATTCGATACTTGGTTTCGTCTTATTCATCAGCATCAACCAGAGGCCATCATATTTTCTGATACCGGTCCAGACGCGAGGTGGGTTGGGGATGAGGCTGGAGTTGCAGGGAGTACTTGCTGGTCGCTTTTCAACCGGAGCAACGCGAAGATAGGCGATACTGATCCCCTGTAAGAATTAGTTCAGCTATAGAAACTGTTAGATGTTTTCTGGTGTAATTGTTGCAAGGTTGGGTGTTCATTTAGATACTCTCTTCGAGATGGGCCTGAATGGCGGCCTAGGCGGGCTCTAACAGCCAAAGTGAAAGTCCAACACTTTCTCGAAGATACTGGTACTGTCTGAACAAAAAAATAACTATCAATAACCAAATCCATGATATGGAGTCTTTGATGAAACTCCTACTGTTAACTTGAAGCTGATTTTCCTAGCAATCTTGTGTAATGGCTTTCAATGTTGACAGGTATTCTTCAGAGGGAGATCCATTTGGCCAAGACTGGGTACCTGCAGAATGTGATGTTTCAATCCGTCCCGGCTGGTTTTGGCATCCTTCAGAGACTCCAAAATCTGCATTTGCTCTTCTTGACCTATACTACCAGTCTGTAGGCAGAAACTGTCTTCTCCTATTAAATGTACCTCCGAATTCATCTGGCCTCATCTCAGATCAAGACATAGAGGTCCTCCAACAGTTTTCGCTCATGAGGAGTTCGATATTCTCTTACAATCTTGCGAAAAATGCTTCAGTTTCTGCGAGCAGCACGAGAGGTGATGATCCTACTGATTCCTCTTATAGCTCAGAGAATGTCATTTCAGAAGGTATGCATACCTACTGGGCTCCAGATGCGGCTCTACCATACTGGATACTATATCTCGATTTTCATGAGGCGATTACTTTCAACGTACTGCTCTTGCAAGAGCCTATCCTAATGGGCCAGCGGATCATCAAGTTCCATCTCGAGTTCTTGAATGAGGAAGGAGAATGGCAACTGGCCACAAATGGCACCACCGTGGGGTATAAAAGACTATTGTTGTTTCATAGTATCAAAGCCAATCACCTGAGGCTCGTCGTGGACGAATCCCGGGCATATCCATTGATATCTTATTTGGGTTTGTACATGGATTCATTTTCCATCCTGGGGAAAGCCTCGAACAGCTCTGCGTCAACCATTGGTTTGGAATCTCTTCCGCGAAATAAAGCTGGAAACTACACGAGTTATAGAATCTAGATTGGATCTGCAGAAATATGGTCTGAGTGTCTGCAAGTGCAGCCTTGTCCATTATCAGTACCTGTATGTATATAGCTCAAAATGTTCTGAAATTTGATTGATCGAACAGTAACAGTACTTAAGACCTATGACCTACTGAATACACCCTCTTCCATACTCATTCTTAGAGGCATAAGTCAAGTCCTGGTAAGATAGAGGACGCATGTTGCTATGTTATCTTTACATCACGAAGTAAACGAGCAGCCATGGCCCCGTATCTTCTCGTCTCCCAGCCACTGAGTTCTTTACCTGGAACATCTGCCAGAATTGAATTCTGTTCATCACATTTAGGATCATGAACATCATCAAGATTGCAATTTTCGACATCATCCCCCTCTGATAGTTGTTCTGTTTCCTCGGATTTTGTCTCTTCAGCCTGGCAATCTGTGTCCCTTACTTTGTTGACTGAAGGCCTTAGGCTCATCATAAATAACTGTATACTTGGATGTTGGTACTCAGTGTGCATCTACAAGAATTCAGTTACAAAAACAGGTATGAAAATGGACAACTTGAGAAGGCCACTCCATGGTAGTACACAGTTACACACAGTACCTTTGTTTTCGGAACACTCTTAACCACGAAATTTTTCTTCCACAAGTTGAGCATTTGATCATGCACATTAGTCGAACGGAGTTCATACCCTAACTGCAAAGGAAGATTTCAGTAATGGTCATTCATGAAACTGGACAATAATTTGCAAGCTGACAAGGCTAGGTGCAGTACCAGAATTGTTGTTCTCGGACCAGATAGTGCAAGTAATGTCTGTAACAGAGGCTCTAACAGATGCTCTGCATAAACCTAAAACTGCGGTCAGAAAGCTTCAAAGATACGAAAAGGGCTCAATATACCTTGGTAGATTGAATGAATTTGCATAACTCACTACATCAGTGCCAATGATAAAGTCGAATGGTGGTTCAACGGCCCGGACATGATCTGCATTCCCCCAGTTAAGTTCGGCAACCTGGATGGAACCAAATCTATCTGCACGAGAAAATTTTAAGATAAACAACTAAGAGTCGTATGTTGCCGCAGTTGGTTTCAAGGTTTCGACAATGTATATTCCTAGGAAAAAGGTTCCTAGGCAGTAATTTGACAACACAAGTAGCTGCCTGCATCCTACACGTCGAGCTGAATACCTGAAGCAGATTCCACCTGAAGTATCCTAGAAGTATTCCGTTCGACATTCCTCATAAGTAAAGGCAAAACCTCAGTTTGATCGGTTGAAATGACATCACAGCCCAGTAATGCCATGCCTGAACATATGTTCAACCCTTAATCATTCAACTAAAGAATAATTTGCAATTTGAAATCTTGTTCGCTTTGAAATTTGAAAATAATATGGAAGAATCTTACCAAATCCAGCTACCCCACAACCTGCTCCAAGTTCAATTACTCGCTTGCCTTTCAGCTTAGATGGAGAAAATCTTCCTTTTCGACAATTTTTTTCCTTCAAAATTAACCCAAGGAAGCTTAAGACAGGTCATTAACCATAAAAGAGACTCAAATTGAAAATGAGCAAGATTACCAGAAATTTGGCGAACACCATCGACGCATCCCAAACAGTAGTCCCCAAGTGCTTTGAATTTGGATCCTGCCATTGTCATAGACGAATTAACAGCAACACAGCAAATGCTATACTTTTGTCGTATTCCTATTTAGATTGAAAAAATACCTGTGAAAACTGAAGCTGATAACCTAGAACTTCAAATATAATTGCTGATGTATTTGGAGAATTCAGCCTGAGATTCCACATGAATTTAGCACTGATATCTAAATGAAGCTCAAGATTTTAACCATCTACAAATTCCCAAACCTCTAAAAAGGAAACTCAATCAACAAGCACATGAACCCAGTAAATTGGTTTGCAAACGAGGAGATAAACCCCAAACTGATATTGCACTCAAATAAAACCCTTTCAAGAATTTATATTCAGTAAATACTGGTTTCCATTAATCGAGATACAAATACATTTCCCGGGTAACTAATCTCTATACAAATAGAACCTGTCCGCGTCCATTCGAGAAACTCTGCGTTGTGGGTTCAAACTCGGACGCCAAAATCTTCGGAGTAAGACGAGAAACAAGAAACAGCCAAATGCGATCGTAGTGTGCACAGTCTGTTTTAAGGACAAGTGTTTGCGAATTAAAATTCAAAGAATTCGTTACGAAATATCGATTTACGCAGTTAGATGTTTGATGAATTACACTAATTGGTATCCGGAGAAATCTTCTCACTGTAGCGGACTAAATGATTATCCTATTAACGTGCATTTATTGCTGCATCAAATTAATCGTCCTAATTTTAGGTGTAGATCGTAATTATTTAGTCGGGACGGTACAGTATGAAGGAATAAATTTCACATGGTATACGTATTTATTCTTTTTTTACTTAATTATGTATGCACGTCAAAACGACAGAATTTTAACTCAACTACAACTTCTTGTTCTATAGAAAAGATTCAGTCTTTGAAGAATTTTGTTTTGGCTCTAGATGCGCAAGCTATTATAGCACCGTAAATAGTGAAAAATGTTATACCACACTAAAAATTTAAAAGATGTAGATCAAAACGGACTGAAAATGGGCAGTTTAGTGGTCCAGCAACCAGGACTCATTAACTCAACTCGGATCTGACCCGAGTGGTTTTGGATTGTATTATAAAAAATAATGATTTAAAAAATTAAATATATTATATTAAAATTCTAAAAAATATTTTAAAAATTAGGGAAATTATTGCAAAATACTTATAAGTTGGAAAAAATTAAAATACAAATTAAATTTCTTCGTCAACAATATTTTCAACTCTTTTATTGTCTTGCTCCCAATCTCGGATGCAAGATAAGGTTTTCACCATTTTCGGGTGTCAAATACGTTTTCCTATCGAGCAAAATGAGTTTGGGGTGCTAAATATCGACTCTGATTATACGAAAGATACCGGAGTGCTTAGCCAATCCCGAGTTAAAATCGAAAGCACCTGAAATTTCATCGAACGAGTACTCCACTACTTCAAGATATCAAAAGGCAACTTCTTGGATCAAAACGTAGGAACTTGAAGGTATTGTTGTAGTTTATTTTCAAGTACCACGGGTTGTGACGATTGTGATGGTTCCGTTTCGGATGTCATAGCCTGACTCTCTAGACCTGGTCCTTTGTCATTGGATCAAACATGTCATCCTCGGATTTAAGTATAAAATTGCGATTATTATAATATTTCATAATATCATTTCTAGTAACCCTACTCAACCTAGTATACCCGGGATATAGTGTTTTGCAAAATTTCTCAAAGTAATCATTATCCACAATACGAATAGGTAAATTCATGCAACAAATTAATCTAACTAAAGCATCTCTGGAAGTTCATTCATCGTATTTCCAAGTGCTTCTTTTTCTCAAAGTTTTGATTTTTATTGATAGCAGAAGCGATTATACAGAACTAGCCCCAAAAGTGAGCATAGTTATGAAACGTACAATCACCAAAACGGAAATCAAACATCAGTGTTTCTTGGCGCGGCCGCGCCTGCGCTTCGGAGTGGCTTGCTGTGGATGTGTAGTCACCGCTTGACGCTTCCTTGTCCTGGACATGGTTGGCACTTGGTTCGTGGTGAGGATGGGCCTGAACAGCCTCCTCTTCTTCTACCTGATCAGCCCAGCTTTTTCATGGGATGTTCTTTGGGGTTTGTTGTTCAGTAGCCAAAATCAGTTCTTTGTTCTCCGGGGTGGTTTGCTGTGGAGGGGGGGCTTGCTGCGGGGGTTTCACCATTTCTTGGGTGGCTTGCTGTGGAGGTTTCATCATTTCAGTTCTCTTCCATTTGCGCATTGCACTGTATATAGCATTCGCAGCGTCATCCCATAGAGGTTTTTCTTTCCTGTATCCATTCAATTCATGAAATGATTCAATTAGGCCATCGAACAATTCTGTCCAAATGGCCCTCTGTAACTGTCTAATTGTCGGGCCATCAGCAGCAGCCTCCATTCTGATATCTCCTTTACCAGCATTGTCCTCCAAATTGTCCGCCAAGTTCTTCATTTTTTGTGAATCTACAGGTTGCCCAACAGAAACTATCTCTGGTTGGTTTTCCTCATCGTTTTGCTGTCCAGGATGTAGGCCAGCAGCTTGTTCAAAAGCAGGGGTTGATGTTGCAGTTGTTGTGACATCAACAGCGACGGCAGGTTCTAGCACATTGTGCTCAGTCGATTTGGGTGCGACTGCTGGTTTTCCTATAGCGACCATGTCTGCAACGATAGCAAGGCCTCCTTCTCCATCCAGAAGCAGGACAGTCACATTTGATTTCGATCTTTCAGCTATGGAACCTAGAGCTGGCCATGAGTTTTGGCCCCAAGCCAAAGCTGTTGCAGGACTTTTCTCTTCTTGGATACTGACTGTGAAGCTCGTGTCACCTGTTTCCACCGTGAGATGTTTGTTGATCCATCCTGTCAAGGTGGTAAGAATTTGTAACCTTCAAAACCTCATGTCTGCCTTACTGCAGGTATTGGCATCGATCTGAACAAGTTCTCCCAGAGTTTCTGCAATTTTTGTGAATAAAATAACCGTCCAAAATTGGAGTGGAGTGCCCCTGATTGTTATCCATGTGCTCCTAGCCGGTTTTCCTCCTAACAAATGCCATGGTCTGATGTTACAAAGATGGATTTTGGCTTGAGTTGAGTCATCCTACAAGAACCGAGCTTGCTGCTCTATGTCAAGTATGATCAAGAGAACCTCACCTCCCTCGATTCGTGTAGCTGTGGCTTCAACATAACCAGCTGCCTGCAAAGTCTTGTTAATAGAGTTTATATCCAACAGAGGCACAGGAGTACCCAAAATACAAGTATTCAACCAATTGGCTGCACTTTCCTCATGACAAAATACGAGTTTATCAACAATCGCATCAATAATTGGATCTTGAGCAGATTTCACTAGCTGATCAGTCATTTCAGTGGAATGAATAGAATCACGACTCAAATTGAATTCTAATTTCGAAGATCCAATCCAGGTTGTATTTAGGTTAGCCAGCAATTGGGAGGGGTTCATGTGCTTAGGATAGCGGACAAAAGCATACCTCCATTCTCGTTTATCCACTTGCCGCGGGAAGTACAGGTCCAGAACTCTGCCATGAGCAGAGAGGGATTTATGCAATCGCTCCTCTAGACCACGAATTTGGGAAATTCGTGAAGTGAAACGAATGAGAAATACTCGTGAGCCGCTGTAAATTTGGCACTCGGACCTTTGGCTGCTGTTCTACTATTTCGTCCTTGGGATGCCCTGTACCTGCATCTGCTGTTGTCTGAATTGCCGAGTCGGGGGGGTTGCTTTCCAATCCGTGCGACAAGGAAATAGATTGGGGCGACGTGACTTTGGACGCATTTTCACCGGAGGTGCTCAGAATCATGACTGTCTCGGAAGGAGTCTCTAGCGGGGCTGCACGAATTGGGCAGTCTTCAATAGCGGCCCACTGGTAGCCGGACGGTAGTGGGATGGGTGCTGGCACCGGCCGTATGGCCGGCACAGGGGCGGCGGCCATCAATGTCGTCTCTCAACCCTAGGAGGCGACGACCATTGCTTTGCTTTGTTTTAAAGAATATGTGATTGCTCTATTACCTCTCTCTATATCCATCTACTTTTGTTGATCTCATGATAAACATTTGTCTCAAGCGATAAATTGAGGAGAACTTTTATAGTTTATTTATTCACCCACCGTATTTCCAAGTGCTTACTGACTTATCCTTACCAAATTAGAGTTGTGTTTGGATGGAACCTAAAAGATTAGAGAGGCATGCTTCTTTTGGTAGTGGATTCTCATGGTTGAAGTGCTAACATTAGAATCGATCTCGTAAACATTTGAATAATATTTGCAATTAGCTCACTCTTTCTTCGTGACATCATCATCTCTATGTCATAAGAAAAGTATTGTCACACATCGGATTTGGTCAGCTGCCTCTTAAATAAAGAAGTTGATGAACAAGCCATAATCTGTAAAATTTGAGAATAAAAGAATTGAATAATGCAAAGATAGAGTGAATTGTTTGTGATGTTTATAGATGAGAGAATAGATATTTATAGGGGAAAAAATTAGGTAAACAAAAATAAATATATATATTAATTAAAAGAAAAAAGTCAAATGGCTCTTTCCTCATTGAAACAAAAAATATATAACATTAAATATTTCATTGTCTGATTGGTTGAAGAGTCAAACGACTCTTTTGTCATTAAAAAAATAAAATAATGTAAAAAAATGAAAATAGTCACAGTTTGGCGGTTCAAACTGTCAAACCACGGTTCCAAAAAATTGGAACTGGCAATCGGACTAGCAATTTGTTGGTCAGTCCGGTCTAGTTCAAACCGCTGATTCTGATCCATTTCTTACCTCTCTATTAAAAATGACAATAAAATCATATGATGTGACAA
The DNA here is from genome assembly GCA_025802335.1 of Pinguicula primuliflora. Classification (NCBI taxonomy): domain Eukaryota; kingdom Viridiplantae; phylum Streptophyta; class Magnoliopsida; order Lamiales; family Lentibulariaceae; genus Pinguicula; species Pinguicula primuliflora. The sequence continues at coordinate 9,844 of JAOYMZ010013572.1, forward strand.
GGTGCGGACTAACCACTTAGCTTTTTTTTCTTTTTCCCTTTTATAAAAAGAATCAATATGGGCTTCACTTATCGTTTATGACTCGAACTCTCAACTTATTTAGTCAAAGGTGAAACATCTTATCAACTAAAGTACACTTAGTTCTCAATTCAATGAGTTGTTGCTACATCACATTTTTATGATTTTGGTACTAAATTTTCATGCAATATAGAACTTGTCATAAACATTGATGTGTTATCACCTTCGCAATCGAAAATGATATATCTCATGCCTTGGCACGCTTCATATACTCTTGTCACGTTACAACAATTCATTTGACACTTTAACATGCCCGACTAATATTTAAAATAACATTCATCTATCCTGTCAATGAAGTCTTATCACATGGTACCGGTTGTGGCAAGAGTGTCATTACACGGATTTTTTTCTCTGTCCAAACCCTATCACACCGAATAAACTTTATAAGACCGAAAATTAATTTCGGCCGTCGGATCGGTATCTGACGGCCACGATTAGTTTAACTTTAATAGGCACAAACCCTCTTTTTCTCTCTCCAGAATCAAGTTATCTTTCACGGCGTAGTTGATCCTGCGGTTCATCTGTCTCATGTTCATCTGTTCCCCGTGAGACTCGTGAGCCCTTCGTCGTGCTCATTCTCTTCCCTACTCAAAATCCCACGCCCATCTCTCAGGTAACATCTATTCCCTTTGCTGAGAATCTAGTAAGCTTTTACCGTCTCCAGGAAGAAGAACACGCGTCGTTCAGAGATCCATCACAGCATCTGCAAGATCCAATTTGCTCTTATTTCTATCGTTCAAATCGGCCGCGTATGTTGTTTTCAGAGGGATCTGTATAGGGGCATGGAATGATTAGTTCGAATTTGAACATATACCTGTGTGCAATTGAAGCTCATCAAGGTAGGTCCGGTGATTCCTCTGTCGATTTTATGATGTTTCAATTCTTGAAGTGGTTTTACCTATGGATGTGTCGTTGGATTTGTATTTAGAAGGGCATCAGTGATTGGGGAGTCCTAATTAAGAGGATTATTTGGACGCGGAAGTTGAAGAAGCCGAGTTCAACACCGTAGGCGGAGGAAGTTGTGAAATAATCACTGGTGGAGCAAGGGATCCGCCATCGGGGGAGAGCCTCTGAAGACGCGACATAAATGCTGTCTTCATTTGAGAGAGGGATGTTGAGAGAGATTACTCGATTCTGGAGAGAGGGATGTTGAGAGAGATTACTCGATTCTGGAGAGAGAAAAAGAGGGTTTGTGCCTATTAAAGTTAAACTAATCGTGGCCGTCGGATACCGATCCGACGGCCGAAATTAATTTTCGATCTTATAAAGTTTATTCAGTCTGATAGGGTTCGGACTGAGAAAAAAATCCGTCATTACACTAGTACTACTTCCCCTCAACAATAGTGTGTTTATGGTGGTATAACATTGTTTTACGAAATAAGTAGCTTGAAATATTATCATGGATTTATTGTACTTCTATAACTATATATATTTGTAACAATTATCATGTTTGTTTTAGACATTACATTCACCTAAGGAATATTCACTAGTTAATATAAAAAATAATGTTAAAACATATATAATCTTTTCATACATAATTATATATGATGTGTGTCATAATAAGTAAAAAAAAAGTCCTAATATGTATAAAAATAAATATGTTGATTCTAAGAGTCTTAATTACAATGACAAGTATCCACATTTCATAATTCATCTATAATTATATATGAAAATACTATTTAATGTAGTATTATTCTATAAAAATGATATTTTATGAATTAAATAATTGCATAATTTATTCACTGACACTCATATATTTTAGAATAATGATATTTGTACACTCATTTTTTATCATTTTCATAAATTCCATGATGTGGCAATCATCACAACCACACATTAAAAAATGATTGTGGTTGTGTGTGTGGTTGTGATGTTTGCCACATCATGGAGTTTATGAAAAAGGTCAAAAGTGAGGGTACATGTAGCATTACTCTATATTTTAACCATTAAGTCAAATTTCACATATAACCATTGATGGTATTTAAGGAAATTCTATGTTCCAGAAAGTGTTATGCATATTCTGTGGAGTTAGGTTTTAAGGAGGTGAGACTATATCATCCTAAAGTTTTTAGATGGAATGGCCGGGAGGGCCATGTAGGTGCTTGGCATCATCCTTGCAAATTTTAATAAAATTCTAAAATTTGCCAAAAAAAACCTAAGCAGTATAGACGCTCATACAATCAGTCTACGCGGGATTCAGACAAAGTGGAGGGCGATTGTCAGCGCGTCTAGACGACCGTCTTCTCGAACAAAGATTATAATTATTTTACAAATTTTTATATAATATAATTTATATTGATGCAGTATTAATTGTGGTAACTTTTAATTGTATTATTCTATAAAAATGATATTTTATGAATTACATAATTGCATAATTTATGCATAGAGACTTATATATTTTAACCATTGAGTCAAATTTCACATATAACAATTAATGGTATTTAAGGAAATTCTAAGTTCCACAAAGTGTTGTGCGTATTATGTGCGGTTAGGGGTCGCCCAACACTTAAGCAATATAAACGCTAATACAATTGATCTTAGCGAGTATTCGAATAAAGTGGAGGGCGATCGCCAACACGCAGCTTATATATAATGTAATTTATATTGATGCAGTAATTAATTGTGAAATATTTTAATCGTATTTTAATTGAGGTACCCCCGATGAAAAGTGAACGACAAGAAAATAATTGAAGACATATATAATTATGATTTTAAAAAATATTATTGATTTTTTGGTTAATTACAATGGAGCAAGAATGCTTTCTTCTTCTGCCAATGGATTTTTGCCACGCGTCCACTCCCTCAGCATCTCCAAAGAAGCTTTGGGTTGATCCATCGGAACCATGTGGCCGGCGTTGTGCACCTTGAGGAAGGTCAGCGGACCGTGGCTCTTCTGCAATCCGGCCTCCAGGCCGTCCACAGTGAACGGAGATGTTGTCGCCGCCGCAAACTCATCCCTTCCGGACCATTCCATGGCATGTACCCATCTCGAATTCCCTGCCAATTCAAATCGAGGAGTCAAGAAATACTGTCCAGAAAGTGTTCGAGAAAATGACCGACTGAATCTTACCAAGCCAGTTGCAGATGAGATCATATTCTCCAGCGTATATGAGTACTTTCATTCCGCTTTCAAGCAGTGTGGGGATACCCACTTCGAGATTCCTCATCCAGTCGGTGATCATGGCCTCGTACACGGTGGTGCTGCACGAGACGAAATCTATGTCTCCGACACCGAGAGCTTGTCTCACCGTGTTCTGGTTCAGAAAACTCTCCATGTTTGAGAAATCGTAGCACAGCTGACCTTCGCACTGCTTCCTCACATCGTAGTACTGGATCAACGAGATTGATTGTAAGAATTGTTCAGTGTTCATTACGCTCCAACAAATCTAAAATTATTTTCTCTTACGTTTATGCCGTCCGCAATGTTCAGTATCCGATTGAATATGTCGTTGCAGACCATATAAGCAGACTCGCAAGATGATCCGCCATTGGCACCTGAAGAAAAAGAGCAGATCAAACTCAGGCAGCAGGAACTAACATTGGTACCCTGAAACTCCAATGCTAAGGAGCAGAAAATGAAAACTACCACAAAGTTTGATGGATTGTTCGCAATTCGAAACAAGCCTCTCCATGTTGTCGTGATCTGATTTTGTTATCAGCTTCATGTCTAAGGCAAAGTCAGTATATGCCCTGTACTGTATTTCTGGGTTCGTAAGCCCATTGCCAATGGCGAAACCCTGTGAATAGACAAACATATTACACAAAATTTGGAAGGGGAGATGGAATTTGAAGAGGGATATTGGGAAATATCATCATGCCTTTAGATTGATGGGGAGCCCTTCATTGTTTCTGTTGCCTTGATAAACCCGAGCAGCAAAAGCAGGAATATAATGCCCAGCATACGATTCTCCCGTGATGTAAAAATCATTCTTTGCATACTGGGGGTGCTGCTTGAAAAAGGCCTGCAAGAAATCATACAGGTCACCGCTGATCCCCTCCTCGTTGTGCCTAATATCATCATCAGCAGAACTATAGCTGAAGCCTGTCCCGGTTGGCTGATCGACGTAAATCAGATTTGATACCTAAGAAATCCAGTGTGAGAAATCAGGAAAAAAAATGCTTGAGAAAAAGCTGCAGCTGATGTGCTTCTTATCAAACCTTATCCCATCCATAATCATTCCATTGTAAGGAGAGGTTTCTTGCTATTTGGAATGGTCCGTTTTCATAGAACAAAGCCAATTCACTGCTGCACCCTGGTCCTCCAGTTAGCCATATAACAACAGGATCTTTTGTGCTGTTCCTTGACTCAAAGAAGAAGTAGAACATCCTGCAAGATTTATACGGAAGCTAAGCATAAGGGATTGCGAAAATTGATCATTACGATTCACGATTCGAATCCCTGGTAGGCACCAAAATTGCAGAGAGTGATGGTAAGATAACTGAGCCCTCAAATCTTTTTGTACATAATAATAGCTCTGTTCGAGAAAATGCTGGTCTTAGGTGAGTGCTAGGCGACCGCCGACTTCTCGAGAATAATACTATGCTCATACATACAACACTGATTTCTGGCTTAATGAAACAGTGAAAGAAAACAGAGCATTTTGGTCACAAACCTTGCATCTTTACTATGCGGCAGTTGGTAATAACCGGCATGGTGTCCCAAGTCGGTTGCGGACGTTCCAGAATCCCCCATGACAGGTAAACTGATCTGCTTCTCCACGATGCTCGAAGCAGCAACACCATTCTCTTTCTCCCTGTCCCTGGCATGATGATTCACTTCATGTTTTGGGAACAAGTTGAGGCTCCTGATCAGTATTTCTGCTTGCGTTCTGGGGAATTTGAGATCGCGCAAGCCATCCCTTCCCCTTCCTTCTGAAGTAGCAACGAAGAACATGAGGCAAAACAAGAGAAATGTGGGAAAGCCATAAGAGGAGGCCATTCTTCAGGAATCCCTTTATCTGTCTTGTTTTATTTTTTCTTGTGGAGATGAGATGAGATGCACATATTTATATATGTGGATGGAGTGAAGGCTTGTAAGCATTGGAGGCGTGCAATCTTTGGATGTTTCCGTGTCTTGACTGTGAAAGGCGTGGGAAATGGGAGGTTTTCGAACGGTTTTCTTTTCATCGTTTTCTACAGATTTAATTTATTTTATATATCTTAGGTTAATAATATTAATGATTTTTCAAGTCCCATGAGCTTATAACTTTAATGCTTATATCATATATGTTCTCTATGCAGTGTTTGATTTTAAACTGCATTTAACATTATTCAAAGTTCAGTGCATGCCACCTTTTTAACCAAGACTACTAACATGGGATTGCAACTTATTGTAGTTTAATTGCTTCCAAGAAGGAAAAGTATGGGTAAAGATCGGATTTGTATGATTTAGTTTCTTTCAAACGTATAAATGGCGTGTGACTTCTGCTATCCTTTTTTTGGGTAGGGGTAAGTGGAGTGCATTGCATGCTATTTGCATTTCAAATAATTTTTTTTGACATATGTAGCGTTTCGTCCACAGCTTGTAACAAATGAATAGAGGCTGGAATAGTTTCAGAATGCTCGAAATTATTTTATTGAGATTTCATTTGCTCGTAATAAGGGCTTTAGACTACTCGGGAACTATTTCAACTTTCGACCATCTCACTTGTATAAAAAGAAAGGGAAATGATACATGTACATAAGCTTCTTGTACATAAAGTGTACACTTTTGTATAAGTTTTTTCAAAAATGGATGTCGTTTTACATTTAATGCTGCAGGGGTAATTTTATCATATCCAACAAAACGACATTTAACTTAAACAACTATAACACAAAACGACATGTACATAACCCTTATGTACAAAAGGATTATGTACATGTAATATTTTTGTTAGTTATAATGATGTCTCTTAACAATATTGTACTGTGACATTTTTGTAATATATGATCGAATTTAAGTAGCTCATGAGTTGGGTACTTTATAATGTGGAGGTTAAGGGTTAAATAACTTTACTTGTAAAAAACCGGTGCATAAAGGTTTTTTTAGCAAATCTCGTTTAATTTAATTAATCAAAAGTTGTTTATTTATAGGTTTCTCATGAAACCGAGCAAAGCGGAACCAAGAATTCAAACGAAAGCAATCGCATGTATCGCCGTCGCCTCCCTCGCCCAGTCTATCGCCGTCGCCTCCCTCGCCTAGTCTGTCGCTGTGTAGCCTCGGAAGAGGTTTTTGGCTCTTCCCAATTCTCAACTCCTGAATTTGATTCTTTCTAACATATCTTGGATCGCCGGCTTGTGTTGTTGGAATCTTTGCTTGTTCCGGCTAATCCAAATTTCCCAGAGAGCTGAAGACCAAATGCATTTCCAAAATTCTGTATCCTTTTTGCTTCTGGGCATATTCAAATGCTGGATGAAGTTCTGCCATGGATCCTCCGTGAATTGAGGCTCTTTTCCACTGCACCACGGGTAGAGTTCTTTTCACAATTGTTGCACAATATTGCACTAGAAGAATAGGTGCACTATTGTCTCATTTTCAATTTCACATATGCAGCATCGTAGGCCATCTCCAACATTGATCCCTCTAGTTGTCAGATTATCCAGAGTAAGCACACGATTTTGGTGAAGTCTCCAAGCAAAAGCATTTTCTTTCAATGGGGCATAGACTGACCACAGTTTCGCCAGTTGCGGATTGATTGGAGTAGATGCTTCTGAAGCTTGGATAATTGTTTTGTAAGCTGACTTTGAGGTATAGCTTCTCCTTGGCTTGTTTTTTTGGTAGGTAGCTTCCTTGGCTTGTTGCTTTCCATTTCCAGATGTCTTTAACTTCTGCATCCAATATGCATTCTGTCAGTTGGTATTCCAACTCCTGCAGTAGTGAATTTTCACCTTGATTTAGGTTTCTTTGCCACTGCCAGGACCATGATACTTGCTCATTCTGATTGGTGCTTTGCTTCTGCGCAATGAGGACAAACTTGTCCGTAGCAATATGGTACAGAGTAGGGAATGTATCACAAATCTTGTAGTTTCTATTCCACATGTCTTCCCAAAAACAAGTGTCGAAACCATCACCAATGATTTTCTGGATGTTTCTCCACCAATTTGAGTAATAAGTCAATGGTGATCTAGATATATCGGCCTCATATAAAGGTACTGTGTTAGACAATATACAAATATTAGTAAATAATTTTATAAAAGACAAATTCTATAAAATGCAAAAAAAAATATTTAAAAAAAAAAAGCAAAGCACAAAATGATTAATAAATAATTTCTTAAGTCATGTATTAGGATCAGAATTTTATTAATTACCAAAAAATATCAGATTTTTATTTTTTGTCACAAGCGATAATAAATTAACCGGCAGTCAGTCTTCTATGATTCCACTAAAATTAATGAACTGAATTTTTTTTAACAAATATGAATGCACAGACAAATATAAACAAATTTAATCGTTAATGTGAAGCTATTATGGCATTAAGGTTTTGAAAATGTAACTTGCATATCATGTTCATTCTACAAGTTTGAGCAGATTCGGTTAGATTTAATAGGATTAAATCTCTCCAAGGACATGACCTCTGATAGGACGAGTTGGAGGCGTCACATTACGGTTAAAGATATATAAGAATATATAGAGTAGTTATTTGTGTATGGACATCTAGGCTGATAGAAATTAGCGGGATATACTAGTAGATATTATATTTTATCTGTTTAGTTATTCCCTTATTTGGGTAGACATTTATTTTACTTCGGATATATGTCGTGTATGGTTGAGGTAAGTAGTTTATTTCTGCTATATTCGCTTATTCTTTTTATTATTGTTATAATAATAATAATTAATATTATTACCACTATTACTGGTATTATTATTATTATTACTATTACTATGATTAGTACTACTATTACTATGGTTATGATTATTATTATTATTATTTTATTATTTATTATTTATTATTTATTATTGTTTTAATTTTATTTTTTTTCATTATTTTTATTTTTATTTTTATTATTTTTTATTTTTCTTTTCTTTTATTTTATTTTTTTCGAGCTGAGAGTCTCCACGAAAATAATCTTCCCATCCTGTTGAGGGGTGGTGGTATGATTGCGTACATCTTACCCTCTCCAGATCCTGCCTAAGGACGAGATTTACTAGGTATGTTTGGTTTGGTTCAGTTTATTCATTCTACAAGTTTCCACTAGTGTTCATGCGCACACGAATTTACATAAATCTTTGTAATTTTTACCCTTTTGAGTTACTAATATGCAGAGTGTACAAAAAAATTTTGTATATAGAATACAATATTTTGGCCACCTCTGGTAGTCGAAAAAACCCATAAGACAACTTTCAAGATATTTATGTCAAGGTGGTTCTGAAACCGACTCTAAATTTAAATTTCGGTAGCTGAAAATAATCGAAAAGTTAAGTTTTATTGGGTTATGTGTGATGTTATATGAACACTATTTTTATTGCCTGAAATCAGTTCGAAAATCACAAAAGGACTGAATTCTACCATGGTGGCCTTGGCTCTTAAAAGTCCTAATCCAAGCTCTATTTCTGATTTTCGCCCAATCTCAATGGTGAGCTCAATTTACAAGCTTCTCTCTAAAGTTCTATCTATTCGTTTGAGCAGAATACTACCAAGGATAATTTCTCCTCAGCAAACAGGGTTTATACATAGAAGATACATTATGGATAGTGTATTGCTAACTAATGAAGTAATACACGAAGCTAGAAGGAAGAAGAAAGACTGCTCTATTTTGAAAGTGGATTTCCAAAAAGCATTTGATAGCGTCAATTGGAACTATCTATGGCAAATGATGGAGGCAAAGGGTTTCTGTGACAAATGGATGCTATGGATTAAAGGATGTGTTGAATCAGCATACATATCTATCATGGTGAACGGAAGCTCTTGTGGTGAGTTTAAGATGCATAAAGGGCTAAGACAAGGTGATTCGTTATCTCCCCTACTCTATGCCATAGCAGCCGAGGGGTTACGTGCAGTAATTACCAGAGCCACTGCTGAAGAGGTTTTATCTGGGTACAATGCTGGAGAAAATGAAGTTCAAGTGACTCATCAATAATTTGCCGATGATACTATCATCTTTGGCAACGGTTCTATGGAAGACATTCATGCTATGAAGCAAATACTCAGAATTTTCGAATTGATTTCAGGCCTAAAAGTGAACTTCTCTAAGAGCAGTATAATATTGCTGAATATTGCTGAAGAGAACGCAGAAAGCCAGACTGCAGCTCTGCATTGCAATTCAGGGACCATTCCATTCAAATATTTGGGGGTTCAAGTTGGATTAAATCCCAGGCTGACTAGCTCCTGGAATCCAGTCATAGAAGCTCTATCCAGCAGGCTTAGAGGATGGGAGAAACGCTACATATCTATGGGAGGCAGAATTACCTTAGTAAAATCAGTCCTTTCTTCTATTCCATTATACTATCTATCCATATACAAGGCTCCTAGTGCGGTTCCGAGGAAAATGGATAGTATAATGAGCAAATTTTTATGGGGAGAAACTACAAACGGCTCTAGAAAGATCTCTTGAATAAGCTGGCGAAAAATGTGTTACCCAGTGAGAAAAGGAGGCCTGGGTTTCAAGTCTATAAAGCAGTTCAACCTATCCCTACTGAGCAAGTGGGGTTTCAGGCTATTCCATAGAATCTGGCAGTTTGTGGCAACAGGTCTTAGCCTCTTTATATGGTCCTATCTCAATTCACAATATTCAGAAAGCTAGACATCACTCTATCTGGTGGCAAGACATATCTAAGTACATCCTTTCTGCGAATTGGTTCAAGGCTAAACTGCTACGGAAAATTGGAAATGGGGAGATGACCCTATTTTGGAAAGATCGATGGCTGGCTGATAAACCTATAGCGGAGGAGTACCCGGACCTATTCATGAATGCTATTGACAAGAATATCACACTGACAGACAAGGGCTTCTTCGATTATACCTGGAGACAGTGGAAATGGGTCTGGAGCTGGTTCCATGATTGTGCTGGCCCTGAATTATCACAGCTAAACGCCCTTCTATTCAAATTGAATCTAGCCCCACCTAGAACAAATGATCAAGATAGCTGGCAATGGAGAACACAATCGTACTGCAATGCAGAAATCTATCATGAATTGATGGAAACAGAATGGGAAAATGATCCAAACAATGAGATCTTGGGCAAAATTTGGAGTCACTGCATACCTTCTAAAATAGGAGCATTCTGTTGGCGAGCTTTACCAAATCGAATCCCCACCGCAGACAACCTCCTGCGCCGTGGGGTTACAGTTGTGTCGATAATCTGCCCTCTTTGCAACGACGAACACGAGTCAACCCCCCATTTGATCTTACATTGCCGGATATCTCAAGAAATTTGGAGAAGAGTATTTGATTGGCTCCAAATCCCGTACATCCTTCCT
>JAOYMZ010013583.1:0-36534 GCA_025802335.1 Pinguicula primuliflora
CGTGTTTCCGTACGGTTGTAGATGGGTTTGGCGAGAATGAATGTGGTTAAGTTAGATGGTTGATTAGTAGTAACCGTTTAGTCCTTAACTAGAATATATTCAATTTTTGATTTATTTTTAAAGATGGAGGTTACATTTACAATTCTTTTTTTTAAAAGGTTATTTTTCAAAAACAATTTTCTGATAAGATTACTTTTGCGAAAGGCCCGAAGTTTGTTGATAAAAAAAAATTTAGGAGACATGACAGTTTATCCTATCAATTAGCTTCGCCCGGGGATAACTACCCAAGTCCAAATGTATATAAATTTTAGGTTTCATGAACGGTAGAACGTCACTAGGTTTCTCTTTAAGTTTGTATCAACGCTGTAACTTCTCTTTTTCTAACAAAACGATGCATTTTTTTGTGTTAAACAAAAGTAATGCGCAGCTCATATTTGATAAGGATGATTATATTCTAATCTTCAGGTACATGTAACACACAGATGCATGCTAAACTCATACCAACAATATTCGATATTTGATTTCCTTGCAAACGAGGAATATGCTTAAATAATTTTGCCATAGACCGAATACAAAATTTGCAAATCACGCAAAACAGCTCTTTTCCTTTCAAAGGATGAAATGAAGTGAAACCCCGCAATGTGTTGGTAGTAACCTGTGTGATACCAATGATTTCTCAGGAAATCTTCCTGGACAGATTCTTGAGTCCACATCCAACGCATATAAGGCTGACAGTATTGTTGGATGGCTGTGGATTTATAGCGAATTCAACACCAAGGAAATCTTTGATGAGACGCAGGACTTCTATTCCATAAGGTGAAAGCTTCCCCACACGAACCTTTGAAACATCTTGTGGGCACAGGGCGCATAGAAGAAACAACAAACCCTACAGAATTACACTGGTGACAAGTTGTACGTACATCTAATTCTATCAACCAGAAAAGCGGAATATGGATATATCATCCCAATTTAGGGAAAGTGGCATGGGAGGGTTAAATATGGATCATTATGATTAACAGGTCAATACGGAAAAGGATATAGCGCACCCTCAATCATGTGGTTCAAGTGGGACCCACACACACCAACCTCTGTGCGCTTGTGTGGGTGCGCAGAGATGTGTGTGTAATATGGGGGTGCGCTGTATTGCTCGTTCAATACATACCAGCTACTAGTTTAAGTAAATATTATTTTATTTTATGTCTTGTAGCATGTACCTGATGTGTTGAGTCCACCACTCCTCCCTTCTCAATCTCGCTTAACAGCTCTAAAGCAATTTTTTCACCAACAGCTCCCGGATGGTCCAAATCTTTCTTTTCATCCTCCATTCCATCCTCATCCTCATCCTCATTTAGGGAAGAGCAAACTGTTGTATCGGCAGACAGTATGCAACCTGACGTGGTCTCCGCATAAAGAGTTATCCCATAACCGGGTGACCTGCACACGGAGAAAAATGCATAATTCAATTCTCTGTGACTAGCCTCGTATAGGCAATACAGATACTGAAAATTTCATCTATCTCTATTCTGCATGGGGGTGATAACATACTTCCCAGCCACAGGTCCAGCTCTATGGTCGGTGAATATGTGGACATCTGGAAGCAAACGATTAAATATACCACGAGCTGAATGTATCATGGTATTTTCAAACTGAACAGACACCCTCGTTGAGAAGGTAACTCCTCGTATCCTCTTCACCATGCCCTCATCAGTCCAGTTAATAGGCTGTCCAGGAAAAAAAAATGAAATATTGCATTACAGAATAGTTCCGATCTACATGCGTATGAACAAGTAGAGAGTGCGTGAGAGAAAGGATATAAAGAGAAACCAAAAATGGACAATTTAATGAGAGAAAAAGAATAAGAAAAGGAGCAAAACATTTACTTTGAGACTCTCTTGAACAACGGGGATCGTAAGAAGAACTTCTCCCCCACCATGAGGAGGCACTCCACGGCTCTCAATTTTTAGATCCAGTCCTTCTGAGGGCACGCCAAACTTCTTCAAGATGGATAGGGTCGTAGATCTAAATATATCAACTGATGGGTCTTTTGGATCATTTGTAATACCTAAGTAGCCAGGCAGTTTTTAGTTGGGGATCACCTCATCATCGAAATAAATTCATCGATATGTATCAGCATCAAATATTTACCATTCCCAAACGTAAAAATCTCACAAGAACATGGCAAATTGAACTAAACCAAGTTGATATACACAGTGAGCAAGTTGGTCTTTTATCGCTATGGAAGTAGAGAAAAATTCAAGTCCCGATTACTATTCTTATGGTCCCGAATTGTAATCTTGATCATTCAAACGATATCTCATCATGACGGTAAGATCAAAATCCTAAGGTCACAATTAGAAGGACCATAACAATTTAATCGGGACAATAAGTTCGGGACTTGAATCTCGAAGTATATTGTCACTGTTTGAAAATCCTCTCCAACAGCAACATAACTTGAACACTAAAATTCTGGCTGCTAAGTTAATCAAAATCCAAAGTAAAGAAGACAAAAAGGGTGGAACTTTGGATAATTCAACCAAGCATACAAACAAATGGAACTGCCAAACCACGTACAAGCTAGAAAAGAGTTAAAAGAGTACCTTTAAGCTTAATACTCAGAGGCCTCTTCCCAAACAAACCTAAGACAATCAATGGCTCCATGTAATAACCAATAGCTCGGGCTGTGCCGCAGTCATGAACTAAATGCGTACCGCCCATCAAAATCCCCGGCTTGTACCTCAGTTTTGTGCCTAACCAATAAATACGACCAGATTACAGCATTTAAATAAGATAAAATAAGCATCGAAATCACTGTAACTTTAGCTTCTAGGCATCGACTTCGTTTACCAGTTTCATTAATTTCGACAGCACAGTCATCGGAGATTTTTTCCAGTAGGTGGAGGAACGATATCTCGTACGGTCGGAGTCCAGGCCACGTTTCATCGTCACGTATATCCTCAATGAGAATTGGCGTTGATGATAAAGTGGAGAGCATGAGCCGGAGCCGCATACTCCGGCTTCCTTTTAGCCTCATAAACGGGACTTTCCCCATTCTCCAGCTAAATTTTCGAACCTTAATCAGGAGGCTTTGGTATTGTCCAAGTACTAACGGAAGGCAGAATATCAAAGGCGGTCGGAGTTCAGCGCCGCCCACGGCAGCGACCAAGAGTCTGATTTGGTTATTTCTTCCCGTTCGGCAAGGGCGGAACTAGGATTCAAATTGAGCCCGGGCTAAAGTACTAACTTTTTATATAATATTTTTTGAATGAAAAATATATTTCTAATCATAAATTAAAAATATATGTATTAATATAATATAATTTTTACTCAAGAATTTCTGAAGCACGACGATGAGCAGTAAAGCCTTAAATGCCAAGAAGTATAGAGATGCAGCAGGCGCATGACTGCGGCTTTGAAGCTCAACAAAAAGGATCATATTTGAATAGGATATGCAAGATAGACTCTACTGTATATGGATATTAACATCATCAATAAACCAAAGGAGATGAAGAAGCAAACAAACCAAAAAGCTAGGATAATGATCAAATTATGCAAAAAAACAAAAGAGCAACCTACTCTAGTTCTGTCCAAAAATCCAGAAGCCTAAGTGAAGCATTTAGTTGGTTAATAATCAGCCTCATATCAGAATATCACCAGTTCAAAAGATTGTGACTTCAGTTCGTAGTCGCCAAAAATCACAACTTAAGCATATGGTGATGCAGTTCATATCATTGATTCAATTATTTCAACTTTCTCACTTAGTTCATTAAGAATGATTTGTTTTTGCTACAAGACAGTAAAGTAGTCATTCATATAAGACAGGCATCCACATTACTTCTAATGTCGAATTAGGATCTTCGTGTTATTAAACATGACTATGATTAAACATAATAAGGTGTGTGATTAAACAAGATAAATTTAGCTCCTAAAATTTGAATTACCGAATTAAACCTATCCCTCGGGTGAGTGATACAAGAACTTGCAATACATGACATGTTCTTCCACATTACACAAACGGTTGTCTCTCATAATAGGAGAACAGGTCAAGCTATCTCGTGAATATAACATGACCAACAACAATGTTAATGCATGAATCTTGGAATCATTCCACTTGGTACCAAGATTTATCTTAGACTCATCGTGAAAAGGAATTCAAAGTTGACTGGAGCTTAAGTAAATGTTAGCAGTTACAAGGCATGAGGAGATGCTGAGCCTATTCAATTGAAATCAAAAGCTTTTGATGTCAGAGATTGTATTCACAGAACATAGACTTAATTGGAAGACCATAAAATGTAACCAGAAATCCAACATAAGGAAATTGATAAATCGTCGAAATCATGAAAAATGAATCAAGAAACCACTGACAAAGAGAGGGATAAAAAACACAGAGAAACCAAGTCAAAATTCATCAACAAGTTCAAGCTCTCACGACAATCCAATAAACAATAGACAAACAAAATTCACACTACCTCTTGGCAGCGAGCCTTACGAACTAAGTAAATCCACCCACATCCAGTCTTTTGGAGAAGGAATCATTCTAAATTGAAGAACACCATTAACTTCAAATCACGGCGAAACAATTTTCTTGAACCTTGAAGTTGCAGTTGAACCCTGAACCCAGAAGTTGCAGTCGCAGCGGGAGCCAAATTCCAATCCGCCGCCCTTTGAGAGTTGACTTCGCATATAATTTTTTTTTATTTTTTGGGGCGGGCCCAAAATTGACGCCCAAAATTGACCCCGGCTGTAGCCCGGGCCCAAAATTGACCCCAGGCTGTAGCCCGGGCCCAAATTTTTTTTTATTTTTATAGGTATTGAATCTACCTATAAAAAAAAAAAAAAAAGTAGATTCAGAAGCAACTAAATGGGGAGGCATACCTGAGCTACTTTAAAGAGATCAATTAAGCCTTCAAGATTCAGATGCGCATTGTGTAAGAGGTCATACCTGTAACACAGAAAGGAAGTAAAGAAAATGTAGCAACCTACAAACATGTATGCTGTCAGCACAAAACAATCAAAAAATCCTTACTTGCAAGAGTCGTAAACATCCGGAATCTGTGTCATATCAAACCGCCTGTAAAAAAAACGGAAAGGTAGAAATTTAGTATACGGTTTGTAAGGTGAAGGACCTAAACTGATTCTTTAACACGTACCCTTTTCTCTCACTGTACAGATCCCTCTCAAGCTTTCTCCACCGAGCAAACATGAGAAGAAATCCCTCACTACCACAAGGTAACCCTGCAGCAATCCGGTCGACATCTATATTTGTCTTACCGAGTGCCTTAGCTTGATCGTATGGAGGAATAACATCATACGAGCTTGCCTCTGCAAGCTCCACGCTTTCATCCTTTGCCAGAATTCGTACTTGCTCCGTGACCCTCTTAGTTAGCTTCACCTAGTGGTTTTTGCAAGCCCGAATGGGAAAATAACAAAGAAGAGATAGCAAGATGGGGAGCAGTAGAAAATTTTAAAGAGCGCTGGGAAATGATGTAGAAAATTACCAGTTGGTGTAGAAGTTCAGATGCATCAGGAGGAATTCCTGCCCCGTCAATCATCCAAAGCTTTTCTGGCGAGCTGCTGCTGTGGACAGTTTTAGCTCCAGAAGTAATAATTTCTTTCAGCCTTGCCTGCAAAAATAGGGGGTAAGAAAACCAACTCGTCTAAAGCATTCAGTCCAATTTTCGCAGCAGAAGTCAAAATGACTGTAAAAAGAAGGTAACAGTTGAGAATTCGAATCAATGAATGGGTAGGCATGCATACACTTTGTTGTAAAAAGAGGCAAGTTTGGTGTTGTACTCTTTTTCCTTTTTCGAATTTTCCTCTTATTCCAAAGATTTGACGGAAAAGGTTTTAAGGAGGCATGATGGTTTACCATCCTCACTTACTGACTCGGATGGGTATGAGGTTACGTCGACTTTTTTTTAAGTTCATTAACGGGTAGAGCATTACTAGGTTTTTCGTTTAAGCCTTTTTCTTATTTTATAGGATTAAACTACCATCAAACAATGTAATCTTTACTACCATTATCAATAAAAGTATTCCTTTCGGGGCAAACAAAAATGAAACCTTGGCTTGTTCAATCTCAGAACTGGCGCTGTCGAGTCCGTCCAACATAGAAGAGTCCTTGCTGACGAGTGAAACCTTAAACATAAAACAAGGGTGGTCAGCAGACATCATGCCTGCTGAAAAAAGTAGTATTCGTCTTACTGACCAATATAGGTGTCAATTGTCCCTCCAAGTCAAGGAGACCTTTAGAAAAAGCAGCCGCCGACATCTGTTAGAACAAGCTGAGTGAACTTCACAAGAGACGTTTTCGCGAAGAGAATTTAGCAGCTTGCAAGAAGAATAACCTGTACTCGGCCTTCATCCGAGCTGTATATTTTCAAGTCATGACGATAAGTACTGTGTAGGCGAAGCAGGCCAGTTCCTTCACCTGTGATTATGGGAGTATTACCAGTAGCATTTAGCAAAATAATCATTGGTCAGAACTCGGCACCGATATTACAATTTGAGAGTTGAACGGCTAACCTGGATACATGTTGTTTCTGAAGTACCTTCCCAGTTCTTCAGCCTGCCAAGAAATATGTGAAACAATGCAGCAGTAAGAAGCGACTCATATAATAAATCATAAGTATTTTTTACCACTTTGCGCGAAATGCTTGATACAACAGAAGATTTGTCACCTGTTTCCGTCCAGCATGAGTAAGAACACCACCATATTTAAGAACCATGATGGCCTCAACAGGCTTCTCTTCTTCACATTCACCATTACTTTTTGCAACCTTGACCCACTTTAAAGGCTTAAGCTGGACCTTCCGATAAATGCCCGAGAAATGACCTCCCTGGAAGCCATAGTATCAACAACCGTTGTCAGCTTACCACCAAAAGATGTCTTGGAAATCAGATGAGATAAGAAACAGATTTCTGACAGGGGAAATAATAAACAAAGTTCTGAAAGAGGGAAAAAAGAAGGTAAAGACCAAGAGGGGTTTCGGCTGGCTAAAAGATACTATTATTGATTCCCAAGAAAATAATAATGTAAATGGACCTCCTCAAGCACAGCTTTCACTTGTCGAAGCTTTTCGGCATGCTCATAATCTTCTGCTTCACTATCACTCTCTCGATCAGGTCTGGATGAATGAAATATTTATATTCAAAGTTACATTGATGAAAATTCAATGAGAAACAAATAATCTGAATGAAAGTGAATTTCAGTGTCTAAAATAAGCATATTGGTGAAAGAGAGTCGGATGCAATTATTTGATGCAATTCGGAACGAGCACAATTACAAGCATTCTCTTCCCTCACCTAGAAGGACGTACTAAAGTTCGTGTCGCATCCAAAAGATCTTGTAACTGAACAGCACTTTTCAGTTTTGTCTGAGAAAGGGCACGAACGTAGAATAAAAACATACGCATTTGATTAACTCAAAAGAGAACAATTATACTTCAGCATCAAATTTAACATTATTCTCAAAGTACCTCTACCCTTGGTCTTCCACCATTATACTTTAACATCAAATTTAAAAGCTTTTCCTCAGTAACTTTCAGCTTCACCTTCTGTTTGGGAGTCCTATCACCACTGTCATGCAAAGGATGATTTTACATGGAGAACAAGAAGGTATTTCGTAAAGAAAGAAGTGAGGTTGATAGCTTACTGACGCATCACGGCAATCACACAACGTAACTCTTCAGATTGTCCAAATGTCCCTATTATCCCACTTCCTTGGCGTGTTAACCCTTCACATGGTTGAACGGGTTCATTGACCTTCCATGGTAAGGTTGGTGGAATTACTGAAGAGAGATGTGGCCCTTTCGGATCAAGCAGAACTTTCCTTAGAATACAAGCAGCATCGTCATAATACCTGTATTTAATGAGTATTAAGAAAGGGACAGATAGCCTACAAAAAATGAAAAAGAACAAGCTCAAGAAAGAGGAGGTATTGGGCAGCAGAGGGAGGGACGGATGCCTTGTTATGTTAAAAATAGGGAATTCCATGGACAAATAATCGATATAGATTTGCAAGAAATTAACTTGTAAGAGTTCTTTACAAAGCTCCAGCCATTCACGTCACAAACATAAGACCGCCCCCCACAACGTAAAAGATCAAATCCACAAACCTGAAACAAAAATGCAGAGAGGTTACAGTAACATTAATAGTCCGTTTTACAGAAGCCACAGCTGCATTTCAACTGCATATAAAATTTGCTAGCACGACGCTATCAGCATTCAGTCAGCAGTATTAAAATAAAATTCCGGACAGTAGTAAAATATATATTCTAGCCGGATGCTGGTGACTGTGAACAAGGAGGGACTTGAATTGCTGTTAATATTTACTTACAGATTGTCTAAATGCAATGCAAACTTCTCCCGCCATATCTTTCTCAATGGGGGTAAGCAGAACAGGATATCTAACCTGCAACCACAAAGTTTTTATGACAAAGGATTCAAATATGATTTCATATCTATGTAGTTCTGGATATCAACTCCTACACAAGTAAAGAAGAAAGGAAGTAGAAGCGGGACATTTTAGTTGGATCCATTATAGCTATAAATGTCTTAAGAAGTGAGAAAGCAGAGCAAAGCCACGCACTTCTTTACCATCGGTATTTCTCATAACAACGCCGTCAACGACAGGCGATTTCCTTGCCTCAGCATGAGCATATTCCGGGCCAACAGTATAAACCTAAGATACAGCATAAAGTTGGAGTTATTTCTTCATAAAATTATAAGATAATTGGTAAGGAATTCATATCATTGAGAAGTAAATGCAAGTTCCAAAGCATAAAAAATAAGTAACCTTGACGTCTGTTCCACCGGTTGGCATAAATTCCTCGTATATATATGACCCATTCCGTCTCACTTTTCTGACTTCTGGATGAAATTCACTTGATCGATTGCCGACCTGCAAACATATGTGAAAAAGCCAGCATCTGGCATTATTATGAATGCACTAAATGTAATGGCAAACCCAAACCCATGGCAAGTATAACTAAACTAAAATTCTTGCCTTCCGGAACAATTCTTTCATCCCTCCACCAGCAGAACTTGGGTAATAAATCATTATTCTGTGATCATCACCTTCATAGAACAGCAAAAGGACGAATAGCCCTTAAACCAAAATGTGATATAACCAATATATATGAAGTTTCTCATCAGCATATTCTCCTTCACCTTCATTATCATTTTGGGTTGCAGATTTAAAAAAGTTTGTACAGTAAATAAACGGTCAATAAAAAGTTATAGAGCACAATTAGCTAATTAGAGAACCTAGAGAAAGATGTTAAGAACATCTGCAGATACAGTTGATAAAGATCTTTACCATGTACAGGTTTCTCCACAAAGGGTTTCCAGAATCGATTACCATGGACCTCAACGAAGTCCTCCTCCTCAACAAAGTAATCCACCTCTTGATTCGCATATTCCCTATTGACTACAGCATGCCTCGGTACTTGAATTCCAAACATTTGAAGCCTCTGTTATCGTATAGACAAGCCGGCATTACCATCTACAATAGTAGGACAACCCACCCCAACTCGCCTCCCATGGAATTAAGAAACATAATGCAGATAAAAGTTTTCACTTTGTTTCACAATAGTTAAAGGCTTCATACATTAAATTCCCCTACTCTATGCTACCAACAACAACGGAAGCAAACCTCGTACACTTTCCTCCGATCGTGAAGAAGATGTTGCTGGCCCAGCTCATTAACAAGGAAAGGCCTGCAGCAAAAAATAATGATAATGTAACAGTATTAAGATTCAAAGGGAAAATTAGAGAAGCAAGATCATGTGTCCTGATGATTTCTTTTTTAAATATCACGTGTCTCTTGGTCAATGCCTGTCATCAGTTATTTTGATTTTTTTTTCCCACTCTTTTTGTTCACTTGTATGATATCTTGAATCTGTTGCTCCACTCACTAGCAAGGTCTCTTTTAAGTTCAACGGCTACGATCACAATCTTACAATTGACATAACCAGTTTATATTCTACTAAACTGCATCAGAAACAGAAGCATGGGAATTGGGATGAGTGATCGATCACAACGTAGGGAATATAGGAGAGAATTGCTCATCTTTAATCTAGTTGCTCCTTGTTATTTATTCCCTTGCTGCAGTAGAAATAGGACCGAATTGCTCTTGCACCAAATGAATCATTTTAGTTTTACCTTTTCTACATGCCTATTTGAGCTTATAATAATATCTGGAACACATGCAGCCCTTTGCCCAATGCGTCTAGTAGTTTTAGGTCTGAAACCAAAGCTGCTACGGCTGTGGCGTCCTAGCAAAGGCTCGGATGGATTCAATTTTCATATGCATGCGGTTAGAGGAGCCATTGTCATTTTCCAATGAAACATTGATACAACTACGCCAGTTATAATATTGAGATCAAGATAACAGTAGATGTTTGCATACTTTCTTAGTGCTGCATATGCTTCGGCTTTCTCCAGAGGATAACCAGTTGAATGAAATGCAATCAAACAGTCGCAAATCGGCCATCTGCAAGTTGAAACGGAAAAATACCCCCAAAGGCACTTAATTCAATAATATGAAACTAAATTAAGCAAAACACCACCATCCTGCAACATCTTGATTTACCTGTCCACAGGATCGTCAAGAATAATTTTGTCCCCGAAATGCACAATCTACGAGCAATATCCACGGTACATAACAACAATATATACAATCCATATACATAATATATATTCTCTGTTGCAAGAAATAGTTAATAGCATTTCCTCATTGCAATCCAACTCCTTACCTCAAATTCTCCGAAAGCCTGTAACCTTTCCAAGATCTGCAGCATCGGCCCTGAGAAAGCCTGAGGAATCAAGACAAACATGGTTATCAATAAGAGCCAAAAAAATCGCTACTCATCAACAGAACTCTAACCAAATGCCGATGGTTTTCTTGAGGCACAGAAAACAAAAGACGATTCAAAAAGGAAAACGGGACCTCGGAGCCGCATTTCACCTTCTTTTCCATGACACACACACCTATCGTTATTTTCTTGGGTAACCCATCACTTTCCCTTTCCTCCATCGCTAAACCAGAATCTAAGCCTGCAATTCGCTTCTCAAATCGCTTTCAATCGAGCATGGCCACCAGATATAAAGTTTTTAACAAATGTAAACACCGGAAAGTACGCACAGGTTTGTTAGCAAATATGCAGGATTTCCGAAGTCATTGGAAATCCCGTTTCCATTTATATTTCTTGGTTTCCTCGTGCGAATTTCTATTCTTTATTTCATTTCTTCCGTCACCAACATGCCGTGAGCGAAGTACCCAATTTACGTAGGCCAAGACAACCGTTGGAAGTTCAAAAGGCAGGAACTGATTGGCATTATGCACGGATATATACAACTAACAACAGGGAGTCTCGTACTTTACACGACCAAATCCCAGACAAATTTTTGGGACATAAGGGTAATCATTTTGTCAACTTTCGTGTTTGCAACTTTCGTCTTATTTATCAAAATCCAATCATTTTACAACAATTGAGGAAAAACTAAAGCGAAAATTACGTCATAAGAATTCCTGCATCAATCATCCGATTGACAATCCTTGCTTGCAGCATCATTGGGTCTATTGGCTCTTTCGTAGATCCTGGCAACGACAAGACTCAGTTCCTTCTTGTCAATGTTGGGATCTTTATCTAGCTTCTCGAATAATCTCTCGACCATTTCAAAATCCCTTCTTGACGCGAAAAGGTTGAGCATCTGAAAATGATCCCCATTTAACATCCGTCACATTCATGAGTTTTGATGGAGACATGAAGCAGCTGAATAAAAAAAATACCTTCACGTTTTTGAATGTCGGAAGTTGTTCACTGAATGGAGTGCGGAGTGATTATACGGAGGTGGGGCATGAAGCCATGGGTGGGGAATGAAGTTTTGACCCAATTTGTATATTGTTTATCGTACATAAGAGTTTATCTAATTATACTTGGGAAATATTAAAATATCACATACGGATTAGAATAATAATTATCAACCAACCTAAATGCATATGTGATGTTATAATCTATCACCTTATGCTCAAGGTTTTGATGAGAGTAATACACATCTTCAAATTGTCTCACACGCGCGCACTTGCATACACGAGATCCGAGTCAGGATTTAAGTCGGGTCGATTTTCTAACAAAGACAACCGTTAGAGGTACCTGGTGTAGTAGACATTTACAATAAGTTGTTGTTCTTATATTTATTTACGAGTTAAATATCATTTATCCTCTTGTACTATATATTTAAATGACATTTAACTCATTTATTTACTTTGATTATAAATATTTACTCTTATATTTTTTATTCTAAATTTATTTTTTTACATATTATGAACTATGCACGATACTCTAGTGGTTCGTCCAGGTACAGAGATGAGGATTTTAATATGTTTTCATGAGATTTAAATGTGACTCTACAATTTTACACGGTTAAAAATTATCAACACCAAATTAGCTTAGATAGTGGGTGAATGCCACCTTGCAGTTCCCCCACTGCTACTACATTTGTAGATGTGCAGGCCAATACGGAGGGTCTAGTAGCAGTAAACGTTCTTGATTCTAAGCCTAACAGTGACAATGATGGCAAGGATATGTGCTCAGTCACAATACATACTCGGGTGGATCAAATGTATCCAGGCAATACCAAGTTGCATCAAGATGCATATCTTCTACTAGGTGACTCAATGTCTATCGCCATCACTGAGCACTAGTCGTTATGATGATGACATCGGTGTTACAGCGGTGTGACAATTATTTCGGGATAAATTTCATTTACAACTGTGTAAAATAATCATATGGTACACACAAAAAGAGAATTTTATGTGTATAAGAATGATATAAAGAGATGGATAGTCAGTGCAAGCATGCCAAGAGCACCTCATGCGCGTGGAATATTAGTGTGCATTTCAATAAAATTGATTGCAAGTGGGAAATCTTCCATGTTGGATCTCTACACACTTGTTAGGCGAGTCTTAGTGATTGCATTTCATTACAATCTGTCGAAGATCGTTGCCCATGAATTGGTTGGGCTCATAAATAGAAATTCAAGTGTGGTACACTTGATACATTTTTTGGGCTTCATTTTAAAATAGTGGTATTCTATTAAAATTACTAATAATATTTTTTTGAGTTGTTTAGGCCTTCTTGCAGTTTAAAGTCAAAATGTAATTTTGAAGTAAACTATTCTAAAGCTTGACTTGCACTACAACATGCAACTGAGATGGTGCATGGAACATGGGCGTCTAGCTTCAGAAATTTACCCACCTACCTCACAGTCTTGAAATGCTGAAACCCCACTAATGTTGTTGGGTGGACTCTGTGGGATACCCCCAATCCCACTAAAAATGAGCTAATCTATGTTTTCAGGGCTTTTGACTCATGCATTGTAGGATACCAACATTGTAGGTCGTTTCTATCTGTGGATGGTACGCATCTCTATTGTCCATACAACCAAAAATTGCTTATTGCGGTAACATTGGATGTCAGTGGACATATTTTGCCAAACTTCATTTGCATTTGTGGGCGAAGATAGAGAGGAGGCGTGGTTCTGGTTTTCGGAGGGATTGGCACTACACGTGACCAAACACAAAGCTAGCTGTATCATTTCTGATAGAGGTGCAAGGTTTCTGAAGGCAATTAAATGAATTCTGGCATTCAATGATGAGATGAGTGTGAACAGATATTGCCTCCGACGTATTTGTTCAAATTTGAAAGCGAAATATGAGGATAAAATGCTAAAAGAAATGGCACGGTCAACAAGTTCACTATAATACCCTTAAAAATGATTGCTAATATTACTCAAATCAACAAGGCGCACCTACATTTCTGGGAGCCTATCCATGAGAACTCCAAAGTTAACCATGCTGACCTTGGAGCAATTTTGGGATGGGTGACCTCCGAGGAAGTATTTCAGGGTGTGCACGAGTGAGGACAAAGTGCGCTGAAAGGTCATGTGTTGGTACATGAGAACAGTATGAGCAATTATTGGCTAGGACATTGATGAATAGAGACAACCAAGCTACCATAACGACCTCGGGGAAGGTCAAGGTGTTATATTTGATATCGGAGCCAGGTTCGCATCAAACCTTGTTGATGGAGAACCAACAAGGCTTATGGCCACCTTCCGTTGGGTCGCTCGGAAGAGAGAGAAGATTTTGGGTTTATAAATATGTGATACTACATGTGAATGATTGTTTGAATTGATACAGGATATGGAGAGTAGGCATTGTGCGCGCAACCAGACTATCACTGATGGAACCATGTAGCCCGTGGATAAGGCGAGCCACGTGACGGAGTCTCATGCTGATCCGCATGCACCATCGAGGATGGTTTTAGCACCTAAAGGCCGAGGGGATACCCTAAAACCTTCTCCGCCTGTACCGGTAAATATGATACCTGCCGAGACATTCTGAGTACTCACTACGATGGCAGCGACATTCATGGCAGGACCATCTACTGGGACACCAACTGGGAGTATACCAATCATGTCCAACCCAACCCCAATTGTCCCTGACCTAATTCTACAGCCTGTGCGATGGGGTTTGAGTGCACAACAAGAGGTTATGCGGATATGAAGGACTAGCACATTCAAGGGCGATAAAGGCCATGGGAATGCAAAGGAGTAGTTACTGGAGGTTGAGAAGAACATGACATCTTGTGAGACACCTGATGACCTCAAGGTGGAGGTGGAGGTATATTATCTAGCAGGTAGTGTTGAGGCATGTTGAACGAGCATAGCCTTGAGTTTGCGAGCTCATGGCTCGTACGTTGCGGGGCATTCCGTGATGCGTTCAGATGTTATTACATTCCCGATTCTTGGATGATTCAGAAGTTGCGGGAGTTTGAGAGTTGTGTACAGCGAGTTAGAGAGTCGGTGCTGAATTACAACGCACGATTCTATGAGCTTGGCAGATATGCTATTAAAATTATGGAGAACCCAACGATGAAGATGCTCGGTTTTGGAAAGGACTATTGAGGACTTGCCATGTGGCAGTGAATAGTGTGATAACAAACTGGTTTGAAGAATCGCTAGATGCAGCAGTGCATGTGGAACCGGAACTGTTAGAGACTAAGAGTGAAGCCAAGAGGGTAAGATACATAGAGACACGACCTTCTGCTTCTTCTCCTTCGTATAGGCGACCCCCACTCCCTTCCTCGGGGCCTAGATTTTGTCAATGAGGTGGGACAGACTTTTGGCAGCACAAGACTTGTTTTAATTGCAGAAAGAGGGGACATGGACAGCTAACTTGCCCAACTAGGCCTCCCACTGCAGCACCTCAGGCCGCCAAGAGCCCTAGACCGCTACCACCACCACCACCCCTCCCTCCGGGACA
Source organism: Pinguicula primuliflora (assembly GCA_025802335.1). Lineage (NCBI taxonomy): Eukaryota > Viridiplantae > Streptophyta > Magnoliopsida > Lamiales > Lentibulariaceae > Pinguicula > Pinguicula primuliflora. The sequence goes on from JAOYMZ010013583.1 coordinate 15,329, forward strand.
AGCAAGAGTGTATGCCATCACATATGAGCAGGCCGAGGAGAGGCTGGACGAGGTTATTGCAGGTACGCCTTGTGGGATAGGAATTTCATGTATGCTTTACTTGATTTACCTCTTTTTGTTGAACTCAATTTAGTTGACATAAGTAGATATGATAACCTCATCACGGGGATTGATTGTTGGGTGTCAGGTAACTTGAGTGTCTGTGGTAGTCTAGCCTATGTATTATTTAATAGTGGCGCCACCCGATCATTTATTTCGACCCAATACATGAACAAAGTTTGTGCACAAATCAACATGCTGACGGTGCCCTACGTGGTTTCTACCCTTGTCAAGAAGACAAAGCTAGCTGCGAGATGCATTTTGCAGTGCCCGATTCACTTTGGCGGTATAATGATCCTATCAGATCTCACCATTTTGGATATGCAGAACTTTGGTCTTATACTCGAAATGGAGTGGTTGGCTGTAAATTATGCTCAAATAGACTGTCGACACAAGAGTGTTCTATTCCAAGTGCTGGGGAAGTCTCCATTTTTATATCAAGAGGCGTCGGGAGCACAAAACCGACCGGTCACTGAAATAATTTCAGTCATTCAGGCACGACGATTAGTTCATAGAGGTCATGATGCTTACTTGGCCTTTCTAGTGACCACACCGGATCAGGAACAGGGGCTTGAGGATATACCAGTAGTGCGAGAATTTGTCAATGTGTTTTCGGAGGATTCGCCTCACCTACCTCCAGACAGGGAAGTTGAGTTTGGGATTGAACTTATACCAAGATCTGCTCCGGTATCGAAGGCACCTTACAGGATGGAACCAAAGGAATTAGCAGAGCTGAAGGTCCAACTGCAGGAGTTGATAGATCGTGGACAGGTACGACCCAGCATGTCCCCATGGGGTGCACCTGTGTTGTTTGTGAGGAAGAGGATAGGAACATGCAGCTGTGTATAGACTACCGTGAGCTGGATAAAGTCACCGTTCGAAATCAATACCCTTCGTCTCGGATTGATGACCTGTTTAACCAGTTGGCTGGTGTATGTGTATTCTTGAAGATAGATTTGAGATCAGGATACTACCAGATGAAAGTGAAGATGTGAGTAAGACTGCCTTTCAAACTCGATAAGGTCATTATGAATTTTTGGTGATGCCTTTCGGATTGACCATGCTCCCGCAGTTTTCATGAACTTGATGAACTGGGTGTTTCAACCTTATTTGGACAAGTTTGTCTTAGTGTTTATTGATGATATACGGATATACTCACCTGACCTTGAGACTCACATCAAACATTTGAGGATTGTGCTCACCCGTCTCAGAGAATAATTCTTGTATGCCAAATTCTCGAAATGCGAGTTTTGGATCAGGGAGATCGCTTTTTTAGGACATGTGGTCTCCGCTGAGGGAGTGGCGGTGGATCCCAGTAAGGTAGAAATCATCAAGGCTTGGTCTGAATCCAAGACTGTGGATAAGATTCGTAGCTTTTTGGGATTAGCTGGGTATTATCGGAAATTCATTGTAGGGTTTTCCAAGATATCTCGACCCCTCACTAGGCTTACGCAGAAAGGAGTGAAATTTTAGTGGGATGAGGCGTGTGCAAGGGGATTCAAGGAATTGAAGGAGAGATTAACTTCTGCTCCGATGATAGCATTACCTAAGGAGGGGATTGACTATGTTGATATAGCGATACCTCTAAAAATGGGCTAAGATGCGTTTTGATGCATCACAATAAGGTGATAGCTTATGCTTCCTAATAGTTGAAAAAGTACGAAGAGAATTACTCTACCCATGCTTAGAATTAGCAGCGGTGGTACATGCTCTAAAGGTGTGGAGACACTATCTTTATGGGGTTTGGTGCATTATATACACATATCACAAGAGCTTGCGATATATCTTTGCCTAGAAGGAATTGAACATGCGACAGCAGTGATGGATGGAGTTGATTAAAAATTATGATATCGATATCCAGTATTGCCCGGGGAAAGCTAATCGAGTGGCAGATGCCTTGAGCGGGAAGGGGACCACTTATTTGTCTGCAATGCTAGCCCAGGAATGGGAAGGATTAGAAGTAGAGGTGGTAGACTCTATTTCGGTGCAGATGACAATATTGTGTGCGGAACCCAGTTTAGTTGATTGAATTCGGGAGGTTCAACGTAAGGATGTAAACGTACAACAAGCGTTGGAGGGGACCAAAGGGGAGAGAACATGGCAGAGGACACTTGTTGATGGGAGAGTAATTAAGTTCGGGAGAATTTGGATTTTTGATGAGCCGGATCTCAAGAGAGATATTTTGAGTGAAGCACATCGTTCGCGAACTAGTATTCACCCGAGAACCACTAAGATGTACCAGGACCTGAAAATGATGTATTGGTGGCCGAACCTGAGACGTGATGTCGGCGAATTTGTAGCCAGGTGAATAATTTGTCAGCAAGTGAAAGCAGAGCATCAGAGGTCGGGAGAGAACTTCAATCATTGGAAATACCATCTGGGTGACGTTGGTCGGCTCACAAAGTGTGCCCACTTTCTGCCTATGACTCTCACTGACCTAGTGACTCAAATGGCTGAGTTGTATGTCGAGAACATTGTGAAGTTGCATGACATACCCTTGAGTATCATATCTGGCCGTGACCCACAATTTACCTCGAAGTTTTGGAGTAGTTTACAACAGTGTTTGGGTACGGAGCTGCGGCTTAGCACCGCTTATCACCTGCAGACGGACGAACAATCTGAACGCACCATTCAAACGTTAGAGGATATGTTAAGGGCATGTGTGATGGACTTTAAGGAGCACAGGAAGAAGAGTCTTCTCATAGTCTAGTTTGCATATAACAATAGTTACCATAGGAGCTTCGGCATGGCACCGTATGAGGCTCTTTATGGACGATGCTGTCGATCTCCATTATATTGGGATGAAGTAGGTGAGAAATACATTTTAGACCCTGAGCTGGTGCAACAAGCCAAAGAAAAGATTATTATTATTCAGAAGTATCTAATGATGACCCAGGACCGACAGAAGAGTTGGGTGGACCTGAGACGTCGCCCTTTGACACTGACAGTTGGAGATAAGGCATATTTGAAGGTCTCTCTAATCAAAGGTGTGATAAGGCTTGGGAAGGGTGGCAAACTGAGTCTAAGACACATAGGACCGTATGAGATATTGTGTCAAGAGTGCACAATATTCCACGTATCACAACTTCGTTGTTATGTAGGTGATCCCAGCCATGTATTGGATAGCGAACAAGTCCCTATCACTAAGGAATTGAGTCGAATAGAGGAACCTGTTAGAATTTTGAATCACAAGGTGGTGCAACTCCAGAGTCGACAAGTGTCTTATGTGAAAGTAAAATAGAGCAATCAAACTGAAGATGAAGCGACATGGGAGTCAAGCGACATGATGTGAGAAGCTTACCTTCACCTATTTGAGACATTCGGAGGATACGAGTTTTGAGGATGAAACTCATTTTCAAGGGGGAGAGATGTAAGGTACGACAATTTTCCTTCAGTAAATAAAATACTTTTTGGCAATCTTATGGGAATATAGAATTCCAATTTAAATTGGATGCCGAAATTCCCTTAATTGAGTATGTAGGTCATGGAGATTTGATGAATTAGGATTATGGCAACTAATTATGTGATAGTAGCCTTAATTGGGCTGGAGGGGTCTGTGCTTTGTATGAACCGTGGATCTCTGGTGTTTGGGCTCTTCGTAGCAGCGCGAGCGATGAACTGTTGACACCGGAGATAGAGCGAGGTGGAGGTCATTGTGAGCAGGGCCGGTCCTGGGTAAGTGAGCCGGCCAGCTAGGGTATCCAGCTAGGGGCATCCGCATGGGCAGATCTATATAGCCCAAAAAAAAATTCCCTGCATATATGTAGATCTAATCTGTGAGCAGAGAAAAAAAGTTGCAGGGTTACGCCGAGAAGAAGAAGAAATGGGGAAGAGAAGGAATAGAAAAAAATAGAATATTATTTTTAGTTGTAAAGTTGAGAAAAAGTTGTCAAAGTAAAGTCACGTGTGAGTTGATTTGAAGGGAATACTCTCTAAATTTACAAAAAATTTACAAATTGAAATTAAAGATTTGTTGGACTATATTAATGAAATAAATATTAAAAAATGGTCAAGTTTATATATTCAAAATTTTCGGAAATATTAAAGGCTTATATCTTTACTTGATATGTTTGGTTTGGTTTGGTTATTAAAGGTTTATATCTATGTAATTATAATTATGATGATTCATTCACCAGAATTTTTATTACATTTTTTTCTTATGGTTAAGTAGGCATTTGTAGTTTTTTAGAAATTTCCAGCAACAAAACATTAAAAATTTTGATCTTACGTACAACCTTTCCATGGGTGCGGTCAAATAGTTACAAGGGAATAGTGATATTTTGATTATTAAATTTCGGAAATTTTAATGCTTTTAAAAAGGATAAATATCGTCAACATAAGGAGTCATGTCATAAACATAATTTTCGTCTGTCATCACTCATTTTAGAAATTTATCGTACTATTGGAAAACTTATACGTAGGAGATGAAAAGCTCAATGTTCTGCCATGATTCTCGCTATTTTGTCAACGAGAATTTCTAAATCTCTTTTTCCTTGGATTAAGTAGTGTTTAATAGGTTTTTAGTCATCGAAATCGTGTCGGAATATTGGGTGTTTCAAATGAGCACCCCCAGCTTCCATTTCCTGGATCCGCCCGTGGGCATCCGGCTAGGGGGCCGGCTAGGGCATCCCGGACCCTAGGGCCGGACCTGATTGTGAGACACCACTGCTCTCTCGGTTCCCTGAGCCGTGTAGAGTACTCGGTCGGCCTGCGGTTTCGTGGCGAACCACCAGCCGAATCTTCACCGATTGCTTCCTGATCCATGCTCGGTAAGTGACGGTTGGTCGATGCTTATGCTGTGCTATGTACTGTTCATGAACATTGTGAACTCACTCTCTGTTACCTTGGATTTGAAATGCTTTTTCTGTGAGTACGTAATGGTTTATTGACGAATATGCTAGGTTAAGCATCGTGCGTGAACAATGATATATATTACTTCTGATTTCATATATTTGGGCTGAGATTATCATGATATGTGAAGGCTACTAACAAAAAAGTTGATTGAACTAAGTGTGCATGTAAGATGATAATACGAGCATGCTTGTGGTGAATTCTTGTGTTTTATATCTTCCTATTGAATGTGTCCATGTGATGTGCTGATTATGATTGAGGAAAGGTTTGTCATGACGTTGATGAATTTGAGAGAGGTTTATGGAGCTACACGGTGGTGCAGCGAAGAGAGGTTGTTGAGCTTGGTGAGGAGTCGCGAGCGGCAGAGAGGACTTGAAAGAGTGCCAAGTGAACTTGAGTGATGATGAGAGTGTGCACGAGAGGTGCAAGAGTGCGCACGAGAGGTGCAAGAGTGCGCACGAGAGGTGCACGAGAGGTACAAGAGAGTTTTCGAAGAGTGAAATGTGAGCGTTCATGTGATGAGTTTGTATGGAGAGGAGATCAATTGTAGTGGTATGTTTATGTGTTGGTGAAGTTGATTTATGAAATGATTTTGGAATTGTTTATATGAAAATGTCTGTGGTTCGATAATTACGTTTTCTCTATTAAACGGATGCATGATGGGGGGTGGGATTATATGATTAAACGGCTCAGCTAAGTTGAGTTGATAAGGGTGCTTGTTTATATTAATGTATGTTACATGATAAATAATGGTTGAGTTCAATTCTTTAATTAATTAGTTAGAAAAGGTGAGATAGCTCATATGCATGTAAACTTATGGTGTATTATTGATTGTCTTACTATTACCGTCAGAGTGTCAAATTTCTACTGGGCCCTCGTGGCTCACGATTCTAACGATCTATTGCAGAGCCGGAGCAACATTGAGCATATAGTCTTGAGACGAAGGATATAGGAGTATGATGAGTTCATTTGGAGATAGACTTGAACTATGTGGATTTTACGGCTTTATTAGTATTTGCTATTTGTATTGGGCCTCGACCCTTTTTATGCATGACATGTGAATGAGTCCATCTTTTATTCAGATTATAGACTATGCATTTTAATTTGAATAAATTTCGTGTGATTCGATGGGATCGAATATGGCTTTTGGGCCATACTGCCCTAATGAACCCCTAGTCCATGACGACTAAATTTTCGGTTCATTACACGGTGGAAATGGCATCGCCCTTTGGAAGGGCGTGGCATGGCCCATAAATCCCTAACCACGTTTTTGTTTTTTTATCGAAATCATGTCTCATTCGTATGATTATATTCTTTTGTGTCATAGACGATCTCCATCAAATAATACCGATTGATGGGGAGTTCTACATTTAGCAGCATTTGATCTGCAATATCCAGTGAGCGTGATGAGGATTATGGCAATTGTGAGATATCTTTGGCTTGTTTTAGGCCGGGATTCGTGCGCTCGTACAAGGTCCTGCACAAAACACATAGATGGAAGAAAAGTGAAATAGACTCGTGAAGCAGAACTAAGTTTGGAGACTGAAATAAGACTGAACTCGAAGGATGGCACGAGGAGAACAAATTTCAGGCAGATTTAATCAATAAAGAAACAATCTCCTATGGTTGACACCAGAGTTACAGCCCCATTCACTTGCTTGACTGTAGAACCATTTCTCACAGGAGCTAAATTTGTCAGCAACTTGGGATCATTAAGCATATGGGAAGATGCACCTGTATCTATGATCCAAGTGTCACGGTCAAGATTAGAAGAAATAGTTAGTGCTTGATCGTAATCCTTACCTGAAAACTCCAGCTCATCATGTGGAGCCGAATTTCCTATAACATGCAAAACAACTTTAAGAGCCTTGCTGATCTCGAATCTCACTATCTCTGTCACACTTTGATGGTTCTCACCACTTTCCTTTGCTGCAACATGTGCAAATTGATTGCCACCCTTGGATCCCCTTCTCAGCTTAAAACAATTATTAATAGAATGCCAAGTGCCTTGCAGTGCTCACAAGTCTTAAGCCTGTTGCATTCTATGATGTTATGTCCAATGAAGTTGCAATGCTCATAGCGCATGTCACTCTTTGATCGCTTCATCTGCTTCCCAGGGTTTGGATCTCCATGGCTAGAGTGCACATTTCTCTGTGTTCCCCCACATTAAAGCCACATGCTCATTCTGACTGTAGCTACTAGCAGTCTCTTCTCGTTGTTTCTCCATGGTCATGACAGTTGAATATGCCTTATTCAAACTAGGCAATGGATCTGATGCTAGGATTTGTGATGACACTTGTTCATATTCAGAATTCATATTAAATAAGAATTTCATGAGCTATTCTTCTTCAGTCACACCACACTTGCACTTGATAATAGGGCGAACAAAATTTAATTCATCCCACAGTCCCTTTAGTTTGTTGTAATAACCCATGATAGTATAACTTCCTTGTTTTATAGTAGCAATTTCACGGCGAATTCAAAAAACCATCGGGCCAATTACCTCACCCAGACGCTCCTTTAGTTCAATCCAAAGCTCTCTAGCACAAGTTGTTGAATACCAGAAGCCCTGCAGTACTTCGGGTGAGATTGAGTTGTAAATCCAAGATGCCATCATGAGATTTGTGCTTTTCCAGCTCTTGTACTCTTCAGATCCATCATCTTCAGTTGTTTCCAGATTTTCATCAATGAAGGAAATTGATTTTAGAGAATTAGACAAAAGTGATTCCATTCATGTCAAAATTAATACTTATACAATGTTTGGGATATGAACTAAATACCCTTAAATAATCTACCAACACTCCCATCAAGATGGGAGAAAGACATCAAATAAACCCATCTTGTCACACAAACGATTTAGGTCTATCGAGATAAGTCCTTTCGTGAGACAATTAGCAACTTGGTCTCTTGTTGCTATGCTCCACTTTCCAACTTTTATTTTATGAGAAACCTATCGATCTCCATATGCTTGGTACTATCGTGCTATACAGGATTGTTGGCAATGCTAATGGCAGCCTAACTGCCACACTATAACTTCATTTTGGTTTCCCGTTCGAGTTGAGCTCTTACAACAAGAACCATAACATCTCAACCACCCTTAAGGTCATGGCTCGGTACTCTACTCCAGCAGTAGATCTCGCAACCACCTGCTGTTATTGCTCTTCCATGAGACCAGGTTACCTCCCACAAACATGCAATACCCCGAGGTTGATATCCTGTCATCAGCACAGTTCGCCCAATCAGCATCACAAAGGCCCTCAATCTCTAAGTGCCCATTCTTCCTGAAAGTCAGTCCCTTGTCAAGTGCACTCTTTAAGTACCTCAGTATATGATATACAACATCCATGTGATCCTTTCTAGGATCATGCATATACCTGTTCACCACACTCACATCAAATGATATGTCAGGTCGGGTGTGATTCAGATAGATCAATGTGCCCACCAACCTCTGATATCTCTGTCGAGGGACTGGTAGTCCCCCATCTGCTCTCAACTTGACCCTCTGATCAATAGGTGTGACTGCTAACTTACATCCCAGCATCCCAATATCAGTGAGGAGGTCTATTGTGTACTTCCTCTATGATAGAACGATGTCTTTCATCCATACACTATCTCAATTCCAAGGAAATAGTGAAGTGATCACAGGTTATTCACCTCAAACTCGTGTCCTAACTTCTCCTTTAGCTGAGTAATCTCACTCTCATCATCACCTATGTTGATTATATCATCCACGTATACTACCAGAATGGTGATATGACCCCTATGATGCCTGAAACATACTGTATAATCAGTTTTAACCTATTGATAGTCTATGCTTGTTATAGCTATTTGAACCTGTCAAACCATGCTCGGGGAGACTGCTTCTGGCCATAAAGAGATTTCTTGAGTCTAAGCACCTTATCCACTTTGGCCTTTGTCTCAGATCCAGTGGGTATCTCTATGTACACCTCCTCAAGTAAGTCACCGTGAAGAAATGCATTCTTCACATCAAGTTGATGCAACTTTCATCCCCCATTGACTGACAGGGAGACAAGTGTCCTTACAGTGCCCATCTTCACCACAGGTGCAAAGGTCTCATCATAGTCTCAGTACCGTTTGCCATCGACCGTGCCCTGTAGTGTTCAATACGTCCCTCCGAATTCTGTTTCAGGGTGTAGATCCACTTGAATTCAATACCTTTCTTCCCTGGTGGTAGTACCACCAACTCCCAAGTCTTGATCTTCCCAAGAGCTCTAAGTTCTTCAAACAAAGTTGTCTTCCATTTTGGGTCAGTCTTCGCAACTTGTCACGAGTTAGGAATATAGACCCTGTCCAATGATACAATAAATGTCACATGTGCAGGTGACAAATGAGAATATGACACAAAATCGTAAATACCATAACCATATCGATCAGGAGGAACCCCTACATTAATATGAGAGGACATACGTGGCGCAACAGGGATAGGAGCAGAAGAAAGAGGAATCATATCGCCCGTGAGATCAGGAGCCGCACTAGGATAAGCATCTCCGGAGAAGGGACGGGTGAGGAGCTAGCAGATAAATCTCGAACCAACATTGTATCCTCCCACTGGACCTGAGTCTCACTGCCCTCATGTGAGCCTTAGGTTCATCAACTCCAACCGGAACAATAGGATATGGGACATAGCCCACAATCACAACACCTGCAGGCCCAGTCCTACCACTCACACTTCCATCTTCAGTACCACTCTCCACTCTACATCGCACATCCAATAAACTCACAAAAAGGAGACGCCATCTTAGCAAAATAAGGCTCATGCTCCCGTAATGTAACGTCCATACTCACAAAAAATCACATCTCGACAGGGCTCCAAAAACATATCCCTTTTTTTAATATCCCACAAACACATATTTTAGGGCCCAGTAATCCAATTTACCAACAAATGGGTGGCGGTCCTTGACAAAGCACATACAACCAAATCCGTAAAGGAAGGAGCTCTCCCCTTTGACCAGACAACACCTCAAAGGAAGACTTCCAGTCTAACACATGACAAGGCATCCGGTTAATCAACCGTGCAGCAGTCAAAGCAGCGTGTCCCCATAAGTACTTGGGGACATTCATCGAAATCATCATGCTCTGAGCAACTTCAAGAAGATGTCTGTTCTTCCGTTCAGCCACCCCATTCTGTTCTGGTGTGTATGGACATGTAGTCTGATGAATTATACCCTGAGAGAATATATACTCACAAAAAGAAAGACTAGTATACTCGGAACCATTATTAAAGCGTAAAACTTTCATAATCGCACCAAACTAAGTTTGAACACTCATGTGAAAATCCTTAAAACATGCAAAAACATCACTTACTTTTCATCAAATAAAGCCGTGTCTCATGAGAGCAACAGTCAATAAAGGACATAAAGTACTTACCATTCACACTAACTGTGGGACAAGATACCCTGATATCAGAATGTTTCACATAAAAAACATACGAGCTTCTACTACCAGTACTAGCATAGGAGCTCCTCGCATGTTTGTCAAACTCACAGGCATTGCATACCAGTTTTCCATTATTTGCTTACAGGCAGGGATGAGTACAAGCAACTCAAAACACTAAACGAAGGATAACCAAGCCGCCTATGGTGAAGCATCAACAAGTCCTCCATAGAACGACCACAAGAACCAGCAACAATAGATGATAGAGCGGAGTCTATGTCGTCCCGATCCAAATACCACAAGCCTTTATGCCATGTCCCAGTCCCCACACAACGTCCCGTACTCTTCTCCCAGAAGATTGTTTTAGGAATATCAAAAAGACAACACAGTCCAGTTGAAGAATAATATCACTAATTGATAAAAGATTCATCAAAAAGGAGAGAGCATATAAAACATCCGATAGAGTCAAAGAGTCAGTGCACCTCACTGTACCTTTACCAACCACAGGTTGAGATGTTCCACCAGTAGTAAGTATGATCTCTGGTATGGATAATCTTTTATGGGAAGAAAACTCACCTAAAGTACCAATCACATGACGAGAGGCTCCCAAATCAACTATCCAACTACGAGTGAGTGAAGAGGAATCAGAAGACAATGCATGAATAGTAAAAGTACCTGAGGCAATATGAGCATGGTATCAATAGTTACCCGGGTCACCAGGGGCATGATTCCCTCCAGTATGCGGTTGTTGCTAGCTGACATCATCCCATGCCGCATGCCAATCTCAGGTAATGCAGCAACCACACCCTGTTCCTCAAAAACAGTCAGATGCACACGGAAACCTCCTCGACCACCACGACATCTTCTACCACTAAAACCTCCAAACTAACCTCCACAATCTCAACCTCGACCACTACAACATCGCCAAGCCTTGCAAGAGCGAGGTGGCTTAGGACATATCCTTCTCACATGGCCTAGTTCATCACAGTTAAAACAACGTCGAGTCTCTCCTTGCGGGAGATACAACAAGAGCAGAACGAGCACCAAAGGGAACAGATACCACTGAAATAGAATGCAGGCGCATGCGACTCTCCCCCTGCATGATAGCTGCATTGGCCTCATCAAGAGGCAGATAACCAATTGGGACAATAGAACTACTATCCGCTGATCAAAAAACGTGTTCAAGTCACTAAGAATTTCATAATTCAGGAGTCGATCTTATCTTGTCTGCTCGTACACATGGGGTCACTACAATTGGATCGAGAGAAATGATCCAGATATGTTCATAGACGCTCAAGCTCGATAGCATAGTTTGATCATCCTGAACCAAGGCCTGAATAACATGCTGAATCTCAAATACCCGCATATGATTCTCAACCCCACCATAGTTCTTCTTCAACTTAGCCCAAATATCCTTCACGAAGGCAATATCATACACACTTGAGGCAACAGAGGGTACCATCGAGTTCAGTAATCAAACAAATAATGTAGCATGGGTGGATTCATGAGCTTTCCACCCATCAATCGCATAGATAGCAGGATCTGTCAAGTATCCATTAAACTTCTTTCCGAAAAAGGTAGCCTCAACACGACATGTCCAACTCAAGTAAGTTCGCCGAACCATCAAGTTTCAGATCTATAGACAGAAGATCTAGCTTAACTTGCATCTCAAGAGAACTTCCAGACCCACTGGCGTGCTTCATGAGCTCAACCAAAATCTTCAGAACCTCTGGGTCTACCTTTATCCTAGCTTCTAATTCTGTAATGTCTGTCATGTTTCAACAAACAATTCTCAATCCACAATCAACAAGCCACAATCAACATGCCACAATCAACAATAACTCACAATCTCCAATCAACAATCCACAAGAAACATCACAAATCTCCAATTCACAACTCAATATCTCATAACCCACATAATATAATAAAAAACTAATCAACAATCAACCAAAAAATAGTCCCAAATCGAATCTAAAAATTGACCCACAAGATGACAGCATTGGAATCAGAAGTTCCGAGCCTAGGGCGGTCGCCAGAATTGCACGGCCGCACGTGCAATCGCGTGCTACCAAGTCGCGCGGGCATGCATAGGAGAGAGCATGGGTAAGAGGGAGCGGCACTGGAAAAAGGGAGCCGGTGAAAAGCGGTGGCACTGGAAAATAGAAGGACGGCGGCTAGGGTTTTGGGGCTAGGGTTTTGGGGTGGGGTGGTGGTGGTGGTGGCTCCGATTAATTTTAGAGAATTGGGCAAAATTGATTTCATTCATGTCACAACTAATACTTATACAATGTATGGGATATGTTCTAAATATCCTTAAATAATCTATCAACAAATGACATCATTCTTTTCGCACCTAAAGTCATACGCACAGCCCTGGACTACGAGAGATAATTCTTCGTGTTGAGAAACAAGGCAACCAGAGAGTGTCCTGGCTCGTCACTGTCCCTCATTTGGACACCTCCTTTTGAAGCAACAAGCGAAGAGCTTGTTTGTAAGATATGCGGTGTAAGAGACTTCTGAGGGTCCACAGCCTGAGATTTCGAAGGATCTGTGACCAGAGGTTCTTTTCCTGTTTCAGACATTGTAGCTGCAAAGGAGATCTGTAGTAGGACAACAAAGATGTGTTTTTTGTGCTTGAAAAAGTACACGCAACAGTGGAAAAATTCAGCAAAAACACTCGGTTTGCTCGATTTTGGAATTTTGAATTATACAGCACACGATCGAGCCTTTCAAGATAATTGCCTCTTCTCCAAGTAAATGTTGATCCAATGAACCCGACGTCCAACAGATTTGCATGCTGGATAAATGCCTGAAACTTCGAACATCCAGATGAAAACTTGCCACCCGATTTCTCCTCTTGACTTACAAATGCATTGAAGTCGCCAATAAGCAACCACAAAGAGTCAATAGAGTCTGATAGTGATTTCGGGTTCTCCTAAAGAATACGCTTAGTTGCTGGTAGGGGACTTCCATACACTGTCGTGAGTAAAAAGGGTCTCACATTTTCTAGCTTAACCACAACGTGTTTGTATTGCCAATCAATCTTTAGGATGCTGACCTTTGGTCCATGCCTTGATGGGTGCATACTCATTCAAGTATACACAATCAACAAGTAGTAACTTTACTAGTGAGTAAAGGTCATCTCCCAAGGAAGCAATATCTAAAACATGCTTAATCTACAACTAGTCTCGAGGTAACCAAACATTCAAGTGATGATAATTAACAAACTACTAACCAGAATGAATTAAAACTAAATGCACTAAGACGCTGAGAGAGTCTAGTTTAAATGGTGTCCAAGCACTCAAACCAAACAATCACTTGATTTGGGTGTGGATCACAAATGAGGGAAGCAACTCAAGGCCATGGTATCTTTCCTAACTATGTGCTCATGCATCATTATGCTCATCAAATGCTTCACTTGATTACTTAGGACCACGGGACTCCAATTCAACTAGCACTATGGCCAAGCTACTAGTCAATCTAGACCTTCACGTGTGGAAATCACCAGCCTTAACCTCAACCAGATATGTTGGTGACCTTGAGCTCACCAATGGGCTATCCCTATGTGTGGCATGCAAGTTAGGGGTGCTCTATCCCAAGTATGGCTATGTGAGTGTGCTTTTGTCGAGCTAACCTATCTCCTCTCGGTCTCAAGGAAAGCTATACCCTGGTAAGAACAAGCTATGCATGCATTCATAACAAGTTCATGCGAAAATTAAGCACGTTCATCCATAAACCATCTAGTTAAGACATTCAATCCACAAAACCAAGGCATCTTGGTCTGGTGGCAATTAGGTGAACTCTTGACTAAGAGGTTTCGAGTTTAAGCCCTAGCAAAAGTGCTTGGTCAAGCCTAATCCATAGGAGTCTTTGTGCTGGGTGCAGGCACCCTAGATTAGTCGAAGAGTGTAAAAACTCTCGAATATTGGGGAGTAACGGGAGTATTTCTCTTATTTACCTACCTAAAAAAGAGACATTCAATTCACAAAATGCAAACGTTAACACATAGTTTCGGCTCATCCGAGCCTTGATTCTAAGAAATTTAGCTCATGCTTGAAGCATGAGCTAATACCAACACTAGAGACGCTGCAAGACAACCCATGATGTCCATTGAAATCAGCTACAAAGACTTTCTTCCACCGGAGCTTCCAGAATGACTGCTGCCTCTTGTATCACGAAATTGCCTTAGTCTGCTGTCTCAAAATTGTGATATGTGTGAATGACGATTGTATAGGAATTCTACGACAACCTTCTTGTGAAGTTACAAGTCCACCCTCGCAGCCGTTTGAGAGATATGGTCACAAGAAGGAGCGGGAATGTCATTTGTCCTCTTTACCCGAAATGGCAAGGCATGCTTTAGGGGGTTGGTGGTCTTTGCTAGAATTGTCCATTTCTTGTCTCCTTGGCCCATGTTGATCCGAATTGTGTTTATAACACATCCGGATGTTGCATTTCTCCTACATAAAATATTTGAACACAATTTAATCCAAAATACAACTGTATAGGGTATAATGTGATGAAAAGTAACATACTAAATAAGCTCAAAACATGGTGAAATGTGAGCTTATCATGCCTCCATAACATTCGAAACCCCCCAGAGAGCCCGATGGCCTTCATCTGCTGTGAATTCGGGAATCCTATTTCTTTGATTACTCATTCTGCCGTAACATGGCTGACTCGAGGTTCCATAATCACCATCACTAAGACCTGATAGACTTATATAAATGAAATACAGTAGCAATAGAAGTAGCATTTGCCATATTTTGGCAGTTCTAGGATTATAGAGACATTTGTCATTTGGGGGAAATAGAGAAATACTCGGATAGAGGAACCTTCAGTCTTCCTGCATCCCTCCAGAGAGTTGGTCCTTAACCAATGCATCCTCCTGAGAGATCAAAGTCTTGTTTAACAGCATTTCCTCATCAATTGTGGTGAGATCCTGTACCTCACCTTGACTGCTTGACCCTTCTTTTGTTGCCCACATAGAAGCCTTTCGGCCAGGGAAGCCATGATCAACCTCGTCCATTGGGTTTTCCTCACTGTTCTCCAAAGCCTTTCCCACCTTAGGATTGAGGTGTGGGATGCTAACACTTGAATGGCGCCCCTGGACTCCCTGCTTCATGAGTGGAGTGAGTTTTGTCAAGATTTTTATCACTTGGCGCAGCATTGTCAAAACGAGACGGTATCAGAGCTACTCTTTGAAGTGGATCTTGCGGGACCTATTTGAGACCCCCTCCCAAATTTCGAATGTGCACCAATTTAGTATTCCATAATGAAGAGCTCGCCTCCTTGTCTCCAGGTGTTGATTGGGATCCTTTTCTTCCTACTGGTGTTGTTTTTTCCTTTGTCCGTTCATGCCATTTTAGAACTCTTCCGCTTACTACCTGATCCTTGTCCGGTTGAATAATGGGTAAAAAATGGAAATGCTCCTCCTTTTGCCAGCATATGGAATCCTATCTCCTTTTCGCCTACGTTCAAAACTGAGAAACATGAAGGAGCAACTATTGATGCTGAATTAAACTTACGTGATCCCAAAGACCTTTGGGTCTGTCCATTTACCATATGGATAGTATTGTAGTTGCGCCTTGGTTTTCCACCACTAGCCATGGTCCATGTTCTGCTAGTGGTCCACACTTCCTTGGCTCCCCTGTCGAATCAACCTTGTGGTCCCCTGATTCCTAGGTGTTCTTGTTGGAAGCCACACGTCCAGTTGGGGACTCTGGGCCTTTCTGATGATCCTCAATGCTTTTCCCTCCTTCTCCTGCCGAATTGACTGAAGAATTGGGGCATGATTCCTTCGTATGACCATTTCTGCCACATGTAAAACAAACATTATGGAGATTCTCATACTAGATTTGGTGCGGCTTACCATCTACCACTATCACTGGTATCAGCGGTTGATTCATGTTCACTTTAATTGTGATATGCACAAACTATCCCCTTTCAGCTGCTATAGTATGTTCATCCGCCTTAAAGAATGAACCAATCAGTTGTACAATCACTTTCAGAAGATCAAGCTGAAACAAATCAGGGGGTAGCCGTGGGATGCGAATCCACACTTCCACCGACTCCAAATGGTTGCTTTTGGTATCAAAGTTGCGAACCCAAGTAAAATTATGAGAACATGCCCTAACAGGGTATACGGACCACCAATTATGATGTTAGTGTAATCCTCCACCCCATCCAATTTGAGGAGTGTATACCCATCGTCCAAATCCATTAAATGGATATTTTCCTTCGACTTCCACATGTTCATGAGCTTCTAGCAGAGGGTTCAGTAATTGAACTCTCTACCCAACAATTTCACCAGTAGGCTGAAACCCAAATTGGCAGCAACTTGCTGATGGATTTTATCAGAAAATGTGATGTTAGGTACGCCATTATCGAGTGTATGTGTCACATCCTCTGTGGCCAGATTGATCGGTGCATTATCCGGGTGCACCATGTATAGTCACGATCATTGTGTCTGTCGTGGATAGAACGACGGACCTTGAGGTTATGCAATTGATGGAATGTTAGTTGAGGCCCGAAAGTTTGGGTAAAGGACGTCTGGTCACATTTGTGTCGACCATTGTGCTTATACCGACTTGTATATTTAAATATGAAAAAATATTTAACAAAAAACAATTACTCTATTTGTGAAACTAAATTATTATTAATGGACAAACAGGCACATTTATATACATTAGATGTGTCTCACTAGTTTGCGTGTGCTCAGGCATTATGTCATGTGGGATTGGAGTACACTATTTTCAAGTAGATTGAAAACAAAGAGACTTCATTGCATTCCTCGAAGAGTATTTTGACTTGGATAGGAATTAATCATAAGTTGTGCATTTCAGGGTTTAGGTATGCGTTGAAACCAACGAAAAGTGTGTAAAGTGATAAATTATACAGCATGATGATGAATTTCAGAGTAATTAACCGATTTTTGGTTATTTAGAGTTAAGAGTTTAGGGCCCGAGTGATATATCCGGATTCACCACGTATAGTCGTATTTGTTTCGTCAGATGTGAATAGAACAACGGATATTTCAGGTTATGTAAATAAAAAAATTCCATATAATAAAAATCATGGATTGTAGTTTGGGAATTTTGAGGTGAGGCTCGAATGATTACCCGGGTTAAGAACGAATAGTCGCGCTTGTATGGACTGTTATGCTTATTTCGACTTATTTAATCGGGTTATTTAAATATTAAAACAAGTCCATTCTTATGGAAATATGGAAACAATATATTTCCGACAAGTCCATTCGGGTTATGGAAATATGGAAACAATATATAACAAAAATGGAATTTCTCTCTATTTGTCAAACTAAATTATTATGAATGGACAAATATATGAGTTTACACTTTGGACGTATAGCACACTCAGTGGCGGACCTATTAAGGTCTGCAGGGGGGCACATGCCCCCCGTTAAATTTTAGATTCTTGTTAGTAGTATAGGAAAATTATTATTGTAATATAAGAATCATTAATTAGTATTTATTTTTTTAATGAATGCAAATAATATAATCAAAATATAATATTTTCAATAATACTAAACATACCTATAATATAATTTAATATACCAAATTCGATAACAATGTGACATGTTCTGAAATTATTCCGGAATAAGAAATCTAAATCAATATTATATTTTAATTTGGACAACTATAATTGAAAAAATTTGCACTAAAAATTTATGGTTAGAATTTTATGCCGTAATAAAGATCATTGATCTGTTATAACATTGTCTTTGCTTGAGGATTTCATAAATAATTTTATATTTTTACTTTGGCAACTCAAAGTGGAAAAATAATTTTGTATACAGTTTAGTAAGCATAGTTTTATTCTTTTTCAGTTCTTCTTCTACATTTTTATTCTTCAACTTTAACTACATTTTATTTTCTTCTTCTATTATATTTGTACAATCTCATGCATTATATTTTGTCCTTTTTCATATTTTATATTATTTAATTATTAATATATTTTGTTGAATATATATACACGAAAATTGGGGCATCGTGACCCCCATTAAAATATTGCTAGATCCACCACTGATTACACTTTATGTGTCCTCAAGCACTACGTGAGATTGTAGTATACAATTTTTAAGTTAATTGGAAACAATGAGATTAATGCAATTCCTCCTAAGAGTATCTTGACTTAAATAGGAATGAATCGTATATTGTGAGTCTCAAAGTTTATATAGACGTTGTACCCATTGGGAATGGGAGTAAAAGTGATGAATTATAGATCGTGATGACAAATTTTAGAAGTAATTAACCGTTTGTGGTTGTTTAGTGTTAGGTTTTAGGACCTGAATGGGTTATCCAGGTTTACCACGTATCGCTCTGAATCCGTCTGTCGTGGGTAGAACGGTGAATATTTTGGTTTATGTAAATAGTAAAAAAAATATTTTATATAATTAAAATCAGGGCATGTATACTGCACTAATGTAGTTGCGGAAGCTATAGTTGGGGCCCGAAATTGTCCGGGTTTAGTGTGAGCGGTCATGCTTGTGTCGCTTGTTGTGCTTATTCCAACTTGTCTATTCGGGTTATTTATATATCCAATAAAATATTTAACAAAAATTAAATTATTCAGGCAGTATGTGGGATTGTAATATATTATTTTCAAGTAAATTGGAAACAATGTGAATTCATTGTATTCCTCGTAAGAGTATCATGATTTGAATATACTTGTGCTTGTTCCGTCTGTCGTGAATAAAATACAGGTTACATGTTCAATACGTTCTGTTACACTTGTTGCGAATGCTGTGCTGAGGCCGTTGGTGAGCGAACCACCGAAAAGTAATTGTCATAACCAATTAGTGACAACATGGAGAATGTCAAAAAGTTATTGACAAAACCAAAAAGTTGTTTTCATATTATTGGTTTAAATGAAATACACCCGATTTGGAAGCCAATATTATGCAATAGGGGATCCGACGTTACTATACCCTAAAACGTTATTGAGCATCGTGACCGTAGAAGTCCCTGACTGTCCGATTATCGAAGAATTAAATTAATTGAATCAGTTTAAAGAATATTTCCAGATTTGGAATATTTCGGACTTGTAGTTCCAGGTCATTCACTCTTGCATGTCATCGAATGGTGTCCGATGACACTGTGACACTTCTTGCAGTGATTTTTGCGCTTTCTTGGCCTTCTTCTCTACTTTCCATGAACCATTTTGGGAAAAACTTCATCCGTCTCGATGGGAACAACATGGATATGTATGACGTTACATGCTTCCGTGGAACACCCTTATGTAGTCTGGCGAGAGAAGATTATATGCACTCGTGTTAGATTTATTTGTTGTCACAAACGCATCTATACAGCGTGAGTTGAATTGATTGTTCACCATGGCAGTCTCATTAGCACCGCCATCTGTGAAACCGACACGCCCATCAAGGTTCCCCTTCTCATGTGATCAAAGCCAATTT
The DNA here is from genome assembly GCA_025802335.1 of Pinguicula primuliflora. Taxonomy (NCBI): domain Eukaryota; kingdom Viridiplantae; phylum Streptophyta; class Magnoliopsida; order Lamiales; family Lentibulariaceae; genus Pinguicula; species Pinguicula primuliflora. Next base: position 35,103 of record JAOYMZ010013583.1, read on the forward strand.
GTTCACATTAATCAAGGATTTTTTAGCCTCTTAGGCTGTCCGCAATCATGGAGGAAGTTTCCTCCCTTTTTACCTATACATATAACATCAATCCAATTTTCTCTCTCCTATCTATCCTCCATATTTTCTCTCTCATATCTATCCTCCATATTCCACAACCATAGAAGGAAATTTCCACCCCTACAATTTTATTATTTTATTTTATAATTTATTTTATAAGATATTATATTATTATAATATTAATATTTATTATGTTATTTTTTTAATTAATTATAAGGGAGGAAAGTGGGTTTCCTTATTCCCATTTCCATGGACACCCTGTATCCATGGAGTAAGGAAAATTCCACCCATTTTTTGCAACTTGCAACCGGTTGGGAAGAAAAAGTGGGTGGAAATTTCTTTGGCTTTGTGGAAAGCCTAATTGGCAACTATCCACAACTACTTATCATGTTTTGATGCATTATAAGTCTCACATTCAAATATGGGTTACTTTATGGATTTATAATGTCTTGGGTGTAAGTTGAAAAGTCACGCAAGTTCAAGATATTTTTTAAGAAGAAAAAGGAAGATGCACTTTTAACCCTATCTTTAAGTTTCAGATTTTTCTCCCTTCAAGGCCATCAAAGTTGGATTTTCGAGCTCACATATACACTAGAAGCATGATATTACCTAGAGGAATGAAGATATACCCAGTTCTGCCAAGAAGAATAAAGGATGTTGACCAAAACAGTTCACTGAAATGCTGGAAGAAAAAGTAGTGTCATCACTTATCTTGGAGGACATGATCTGAGCTTATGGATGCAACTATAGATGATCAGAGCACATGTATGTCTTCCACATCAACCCAGGAAACTACAAAACTAATCATCATACTTAAAAGATCTCTGAGGAAGAAGATATGAAGCAAAGAATGAGATGCTAACATTCTGCGAAAGAGTTGAATTTCAGTGACGAGTTGACATGACCGATATTTATCTCTCTGCAGATGATATCTTCATCCAAGTTGTTCAGATTGGAAGTCTCTAGAATATTGTAGAATTAAGTTTGATCATAAAACGTCTCCAGAGTCCGTAAATGATCAAAAACAGCGCACGACATTTTTGGAAAGTTCACTCTTATGTCTTGGCCAAATTTGGAAGATGATTTGAGATGAATCATTGAAGCCTTCGATTTTCCCACCTGCCAGAAGCTTATATGAGTTATACTTGAGTTCAAATACAACTTGGAGCCACAAAGGAGTCCATATTCAAGTCCAAACCCTAGAGAAGACGTGTGGCAATGCGTTCACACATAAGAAGATCACATGAAGACTTCTTCACCTTTTGTAACTTGTAGTCTAGTGTAGGATTGAATCTTCAATATCAGAACAGATCTGATAATTTGAATACGAATACAAAGTCGTACCTTTAATGCGGAAGCGTGGTTGATCGTA
>JAOYMZ010013604.1:0-20299 GCA_025802335.1 Pinguicula primuliflora
CAGGGGCATCTTTTCGTAGACAGTAAGCTGTGGGTGGTTGAGTCAACTTCAATGAATATCTTCTTGCTTTGTTTGTCCGCACTGAACCATATTCCATGCCTTACTGCTTCAAGCATCTCTGAAAACTTTGTTTAGATAATTCTGGTGAATCCTTATAGCTACTGACCATCCTGATTCATCAGAATACCGCCGAGACCGATTTTGTCATCTGTTCGAGGTTTGTAAGCTGCTACCACCAACTTAAGGTCTCCTGCATTCATCCTTAGTTGGCCTGCTTCTTCTCTACGAGATGCTGAGTTCACTGAAGTAGGCGACCCTATTCTGGCAGGGAGGCATAGTTCGAGAACATGAGAGATTGACTGATCCACTACGGAATTGGGTTGCACTAGTTTGGTTGCTTTGGCTACATGATTCAACAACTTCAGAATTTGTCGCTTTGACCGGGTGAGAAATCTGAATTGGCATCTAGCCAGCCATATACCCTAGCAAATCAGACTAGGGAGCAAGAGTCTGATAATTTTAATTGAGCCATGTCCACTGAATGCATGCAGAGAGAGAGTCTTGTCTCTAAAGAAACAAAAGATTCTGTCATCCCACATTTCCTCTCGAAGGAGGTCCATAGCTGCTGAGCGAGCTCGCTGAAGGAGAAGAGATGTTCTACCGTTTCTTCTTGAGGATTCCTGGAACAGTAGTGGCATTTGGATGAGAGGCTGATTCCCATTTTTTTTATGTTTCCATCAGTCGGTAAGGCATCCAACAGAATGCACCAAACTAGTACACTGATCTTGAGAGGAATCTCTTTATTCCAAATAAGCTTAAATCTCCTTCGGGCTGGTGCTTTGTGTCTAACGACATTCCATGCTGATTTGAAGGTGAATCCACCATCCTTAGCAGGCGTCCAGATTTGCCTGTCCCTCCCTTCAAATATCAGCGTTTCCATGATAATTTCCTTGATGGCAAGGGGGTATTCTAGCCCATTTAAGCTCCATTGATGGTTATCCAGTAGCTCCGCAACAGTTGTTGGTTCAAGTCACACTTCAGAGCCTAAGATTTCCTCTTTGCACCATCTATCCCAGTGGATACTGACCTCCTCTCCATTACCTATGAGCCAAATAGTGCGATCTATCATAATTTCTTTAACCTCCATCATACATCTCCATATATGAGAACATTTATCCCCATTTGGAGCATCATGGTGGTCCCTTCCTTTGCAGTACTTTTGGGACATGTATGATGACCATAGAGACCCTCCTTGTCGATAGTGCCACCACATTTTCATGGCTGCTGCTGTACTTATGTCCTGAAGCCTTCTAATCCCTAGACCACCTTCCTCAGTTGGGAGACAAATTCATTTCCAGTAGACCCACATTCTTTTCTGCCTACCTTCGTTCGAACCCAAGAGAAATCGAGCGAACTGGCTTTCAATTATCTGGATGACTGCTTTGTTGGGTGCCATTGCCATAATCTGGTAAACTGGGAGGCCTGTCAGAATGTGCTGAATTAAAATCAATCTTCTGCCCCATGAGAGATATTTGCAAGACCATGCCTCCAGCCTGTTTTGGATTCTCAAGATGATGCTTTGAAATAGACTATTGAGCTTCCTGCCTCTACATAATGGTACGCCAAGGTAAATATGGGGAAATGTTGCATGTTTAAGTCCTGTCCATCTGGATATGTCCGCTATGAGTTCTCTTCCCGCAGCCTTGGAAATGAAGAAGTTGCTTTTATGAATGTTTATCTTTTGCCCCGACATCCTTTCATATTCCCGTAGTGTTGCAAAGACTTCATTCAGTGCTCATTGGGATCCTTCAGAGAAGAGAATCAAGTCGTTTGCAAATGCCAGATGGGATATACTGTCGCGTCTCTTTGGGGTTCTGAAAGAGCACCATGGTTTCTTTGATATGAGTGAGTTTAATCCCCTGCTTAGAGCTTCAGCTGCTATGATGAATAGGGTCGGAGATAAGGGGTCTCCTTGCCAGAGCCCTCTTGTGGAGTGGAAGAAGTCCTGGACCTGCCCATTCCACAAGATAGAAAACCATTTATTAGAGATTAAGCGCCAAATCATGTCTATAAATATTTCAGAAAAGCCAAACTTCCGGATGACTTTCATTAGATGTAGCTGCTATGATGGAAACTTCTCTTATTTCCACTCTCACTTAATAAAGAACATGTGGTCTAGTTATTTAAGAGGAATGAGTTTCGATGGTACTTGGGTGGAGGAGGTAGATGTTGTCAAACAAAGGATCACAGAACACTTCAGGAAATTGGCTCAGACAACAGACATAATCATGAAATTCTAGCTGAGAAACTAGTTTCTGCGTCAAACAATGAACTTATTTCAAGGGAGGTGACAAATGAGGAGATCGCAGAGGTAGTGTGGAGTTGTGGGTCTTGGAAATCTCTAAGGCCATACGGGTTCAATTTCTTATTTTTGCAAAAGCATTTCGGGACAATTAAACCTGATTTCACTGGGTTTATTATAGACCAGCCTTAAGTTGTTTCTCTCCTTGTGACCCTTTCTTCCAATATGTTGCTTAATTTAACTTAGTGTAGTGACAACATTGAGTTTGAAATCCCTTAGTTCCTTATGTAATTAGTTTGTTTAGTAGTTTAGTAAATACACCGCCTTGAATCTTTCGGTTAGCTTGTGATTGAATTAAGAGCTCTAGCATGTAGTGAGCCTACTCTCCGTGGGATATGACCTTTACTCATGCATTTATTACTTGACGACGGTGTATACTTCCACCACTCATCACATACTACAATCTAGAAACATGATGCACACTTACACTGCCTTTAGAAATTAGTGTATGAATCTTATATTGTGTGAGGGAGGATAGAATTGGGTAAATGAGAGAAAGAGGGGTGAGCCCTAATTCGATTCGGGAGTTTTAACCTAATTCTGAATTAGGGATCTAGCATAAAATTATGCCAAATTTTGTACCATGGTAAATAATTCATACAATATTTATATACAGAAAAAATGTTTGTTGAAACCTCATTCATCTATCTTTTGGAGCTTATCTCGATCATCATCCTGGGTTTTTGCATAGTCTAGTGTTCTAATGTTATGCATTTTTTGCACATACCTTGTAAAAGTGTTATAAAAGGGGGGGCTTACTCCATTGTTTTTGACTTGAATAAAAAAGTGTGAATAGGACTTCACGGATGCTTGAATTAGAACAGATGTCAAGGGGTGAACAACTTTACTTGAATAGTAAGTACAAGAATAAAAAAAATTCTCTGCCTTCTCTCTAAAACACTAGATCTATTCTACGTTTCCTTGCTCCTATCGTCCCGATAGATGGTAGGGATGATTTTGATATGCCGATCCTCCTGCGTTGAAAGTGAATGCAGCCTCAGGAACGCTACCTCTCCCTTCTGGTGAATCTGGGGTTGCAAATAAGGATGCTGTGAACATCCTTATTGGTCGAATCTGGAATTATTGGTGGGCCACAGCATCTAAGCCAACATCAGGCTATTGATGAATCACGTACCTTCAATTTTATGTTCAAGAAGGACGTGTTGCCGAAGCCTAAGGACTTTGCACTGCTCCCGAGGGATATGGTTCATTCTCGAAATGCTCTTGGCCCTATAGTGAAATTCACAGAGAATGTACACAAGCAAGCATGGAGAGCACCCTTATCATTCGTCCCCTTGGCCGCCATATAGGGTATCAAACACTGTTGAAGTACTTGAACCAATATTGGAAGCCAAAAGGGACCTTGAAGCTGATTGATATTGCTAATGGTTTCTATGAACTTCATTGTTCCACCCTATGGACTATGATAAGGCACTCTTGGAAGGCCCACACACCATAGCGAGCCACTATCTCCGTGTCTTCCCTTGGCATCGCAATTTTGGTACAAAAGATGAACATATAGATAATGTAGCCACGTGGATCTGAATCCTGATTCTGCCTATGTTCTACTTCTGAGAAATTCTATTGTGAGAAGCGGTTGCGTCTATTGGTTTGTATCTAAAGGCTGACATGCATACATTGTCACGGGAGCGCAGAATCTTTGCTAGCATTGTAGTCCGATTGGATCTCCGTCAACCCCTTGTTCATTCTATTATGGTGGACGATAAGCCTTACCCGGTGCAATATGACAACCTCCATGAAATCTGCTTTGTGGACATTTTGACCACTCATCAGATCATTGTACATTTTCCGATGGTACGACAGACGTGCCTACGGTTGTTGAAGCCGCTATAGCCGTTACTGGTGGTGCCAGCAAGGTTCTGGTTGTTCCTGGGGGTCCTGTCTCCGCATCTATTTGAACGACTTCCATAATCATGGAAACGTCTCCACTAATTTTGGGATTTTGGATTCCCCCAACGATACTTATACAGTTGTTACAGGATCTTCCAAAATTAGTGAGGTAACACGACAGTTGTACGTCCGCATGTATTGTCGAATAGGTTGCCAGCATACCTAGTGGGCCCTGATGAATCCGAGTTGGCCAATCCTGGGCCCTGGATGTTTGTTGAAAAACATGGAAGGCGGCCCAGCCTGGTGAATAGTGTCTCTGGCCCAGTGGTGTCTCAGTCAATATTCTCGGCCTTAACGGTTCTGGAGGCTGATAATGTTCCCACCCAGTCCACTAATACGGATGGACTGCCCGTGCTGTCCTGGCGTACTAGGAAGGGTAAATCCACAATCGGGCTAAAGTCTATTGCTGGTGGGTCTAATGAAAAATGTAAGAACACACCTGTGTTGAAGGACCGGGTTTGGTCTAAAAACTTCAATGTCGAGGCAACAAAAATGGTGAAAAATTTCAGCATAACTGATGCTGCCTCATCAACACCTCCCCCCCAAAAGTTAGATATTCTGCCCAGCTTTTTCATTTGGCTGCAGTCATTGTCCCCAAGCACAATTTCTGAAAATGCTCACCAATCTACTCTAGGTTGACCAGATGATGTTGAACGTGGGGTGGGGTTAGATTGTCATGTCAGTTGACGTGAAAACATGGGAATGAAAAGTTAGCGATCAAATCTCTCCTGGCAGAGAATCCAAGGAACATCTCCTCCTCGGGTAGTCAACTCCACACTGATGGGTTGGATACTGTTAATTGGTTCGTTAGCCTGCCAACCAAGAATGGCGGGGTGGAGGACGCATTGATTACTGACCTGTCTTTTCCGATGCAGCGTTTCCATTATTTCTTCCTAATATTATTTTATCTGTTTCCTAAAACCCTAAAGTTAGTTTTTATGGATTTAAAACTCTTATGTTGGAATATACATGGGATTAAAATATCCCTTCCATTGCAGCACTTATGGAACAAATTAATATCCACAATCCTAATATGATTATTATACTTGAGCTGCAGACTAACTCTTTGGATGAAGATTTCATCATAGAGAGGATAGGGAAGGGTTTTGTTAACTCCTCCAGGGTTGAGGCTCAGTGATTTTCTGGAGGTATTTGGGTATTGTTGCGTGATATGCTTAAAGTCAAGGTTGAATTTTACAATTGGTAGTTCATTCACCTCTATTGTTGTAGTAATGTTACATCTTTTAATCTCACCGCAATTTATGTGTCCCCTAATACTCGGATTAGGAGGACGGTTTGGCATAAACTAACCATCCTTGCAGGTTCTATAAATTTACCATGGATTGCCTTGGGAGATTTTAATGCTTTCTGGCACTAAGATGACAAGATAGGTGGTTTACCCTCCTTAGGTTGTCCTCACTTCAAAAAATGGATCCAGAGCTGTGGATTATATCCTTTAGGGTTTTCAGGCTCTCGTTTTACATGGGTTAGAAGAAGATGTCATGAATGTATTGATTAGGCACTAGCTAACGATGCTCTTTTAAACATCTTCCTTATAGTGGAGTTCAACATCTGCTAAGGGTAGTATCTGACCATTCGTCGTTATGTGTAGTGCTGCATTCACTTGACGACATTCCTAAATCTCTGGGCTATTTCAAGTATTACAAAGCTTGGAATCTCACGATGGTTGGTCTAAATGGTTGCAACAACATTGGCCATCCGATCTAGACCTTGTGATGACATTAACTTTGATTGTGGAAAATATTCAAGATTGGAAGTCCAACCACTTTGGCAATCTGTACAAGTGGAAGAGGAAGCTTACCAACAAGCTTGCTAGGTTACAAGCTTGATAGGTTACAAGTGTGCTATGCAAAGCAACCAATCACATATTTGAGGAAACTTGAACTTACCCTACGCTCAGAGCTTGAGATTATTTTATTACAAGAGGAGCTTCTTCGATGTAAGAACTCTCGTTGCAATTGGATAAAATTACGGGATCTAAACACGAGCTTCTTTCATTCTATTCATAATCCCCAAAAAAGACATCGACTTCAAATAGAGGATGGCCTATGGAGTTTAGACCGAGTGGTATTGTTTTAAAAATTCACCGTTTATTGCTTTATTATATTTGGGTGCACGTCGAGCAATGGTTCAACGACTCGCCCGATCTATTTTCTACGGGGTTGTTTCCCACGTCTATCTGGCTTACATATGAAGCTTCTGTCGGAATCAATGGATGATCATGAGATTAAAGAGACATTATTTGACATGGATCCGAATAAGGCAGCTGGTTCAGTTGGTTTCTCGAGTAGTTTCTACCACCACAATTGGTTTGTGGTTGCTAACTGGTTGATGAAGTTTGTCTGTCTAGCCTTTGAGATGGGATACATTTCACCTGAGGTTAATAAGGGGATGATTTTGCTTATCCCTGAACCCAGAGCGCTTGGATCATTTTCGCCCCATAAGCTTGGTCAATATCTGTGTCAAAGTGGTGACGAAAGTGATAGTCAACCGTCTTAAGGTGATCATGGCTCACATTGTGTTAAGAATCAATCAAGCTTCATTCAGGGGCTAAGTATTGTAGAAAATATAATTGGTGCTCAGGAAGCTTTGCATTGTATGCGTTCGTGCAAGGGGCAAAAATGAATGACGACTGTAAAAATTGAACTAGCTAAAGCATTCTATAAAGTCGAGTGGGATTTTATTGAAGACACTCTACGTGATGCTGAGATTCCAACGCACCTAATTTGGGTGATTTTGTCCCGTCTTAACACAAGTCCCTCTCAAATTTTGTGGGAAGGGCTGAGGCGTTCGGAGTTTTGTCCAATGAAAGGTGCTAGGCAAGGTGAACCTGTCTCTCCATACCTTTTCGTGCTGTGCATAGAACGGTTGGGACAAACTATTTCAAAAGCATCGTGGGAAGGAGTTTGGAAGCCTTTAAATTTTGTAGGGACTGTCTAAAGTTGTCCCATCTCATGTTCCCAGATGACCTAATTCTCTTCTCGAAAGCAACAAGTGAGCAAGCTTCGGTCATGCTTCGTATCTTAAGGTGGTCAACACTAGCAAGTCTATGATGTGGCTCTCAGCAAATGTCTCTCCGACAATAGCCCTGGCCATGGAAAGAACGATGGGAATTCCGCGGGTTAGTGATCTCAGAACCTACGTTGGTGTGCCTCTTGTGCATGGGCAGATTACTAAGGCTGTGCATAAATCCCTCAAGCTTAAGGTGCGTGATCGGGCAACTACTTGGAGATCATGTTGCATTTCTATGGCGGGACGCTTAATATTATGCAAATTTGTCTTGTGTGCCCTTCCTTCTTACCAAATGAAAACTGCATCCCTGTCGGTTGCTACTTGCAAGGAGTTTGACAGAAAGGTGAGAAGCTTCCTTTGGGGTAGCGACTCGACTACTAGAAAATCTCACTTGTTATCATGGTTGCGAGTATGCCAAAAAAAGAGGATGGAGGCCTAGGTAAAAATCGATTAGTTTGGTTATCCAAAATTTTAAATTAAAATCCGAATCCGAATTCGATGTATTATTTTTATGAATAAATCAAATCTAAAAAAATTCAAACCGAATAAATAAAATCAGATAGATTCCATTTCAAAATAGGATTTTCGATTTTTTAATACTCCTACTTTGACAAACTTCCTTTGTATAAAAAAAAGGTTCGAATAGAATATAAAATTTCCTGAATCTTATTAATGCCCGTCCACTAAGACAAAATCCTGCTAGCCATTCAACCACGAACTCCCGTGTTCTCCGTTGTTCTTTTCCTTCCCACGCCCTTTCTGCGTTTTCTTGTACCCACGAAACGCAATAAAATAGTGAGAATCCCGTGTATCTTCTACAAACCCATCTCCATATCGTGGCGAACATTCCATAAATAATAAAAAAAATCTTTTTATTGACATACGTTTGTCGAAATCCACTGGTTTCAATTTGAAACGAGGGAGCCGTTGAAAGGGTCTCTTTCCTTTCACGCATTTCCGTTTTGACTGGCAGAGGTTCTTCCTCTGCGTGTTTCTGGGTTGTTTCTACGCGGGGTTTGTTCGATTCTTGTCGACTTGTTAATCAATCATTACACTGGGCCAAATTGCTTTTCTTTTGTTTTGCCTTTTTGCTGTAATTTGTTAGGGAGATTGGTAAAGGGTGATTTGCGATTTCCTTCCACGAATTCTCTGTTATGGTTTCTCTCAAAATCTATCATCCATCTAGCTCTCTCATATTCATTGGTACAATCTCAATCCACTTGTGTCTATTCCTTCTTCATTTCTGATCCCGAGTCATCCAATTCCCAGTTTTGATATTTTCGATTGTATTGAATCGCGATGTTACCCATAAATCTCTGAAACATCCAGCTCATTCATGTGATAAAAGTCAATCTCCCACATCCCAATATCCCTGCATATCAAGAGCTTTGCGCAAATTACTCTGTTGTTGTGGGTTGATTGGATTATCCTTCTTGTTTCACCGGTGATGGGGTGTACGTCGTCGAAGGAGAAGTTTTGCCCCAATTGTCGGGCGCATTATTCTCCGGTGCGGCGGAGCTACACTTTCAACGGTGAACGCTGCACTCAGAAAACAGGGGACGGTCATCATGCGGTCGCTCTGACTTCATCCACATTGGGTTCTCTGAGGCTTGATCCATGGATTAACGATTCTGTTCTCCAAGACAACGAAACCGGTGAGTCTCATATGCTTCTGAATCAAAACCAGAGTGTTGATAATGGACAAATTGACACCAAGAGGTCTCCGCAAAAGGTATTTGAAATGGGGATGATCGAGGCCAAAAATTGGTCCAAGATGATTGATGAGAAAATCCCAAAAGTTATGCCGCAAACGGCGGTTGTAACGCGACCGGAAGAGCCTGAGACGATTAATGCCTGGGAATTAATGGAGGGCCTTGAAGATATCAGTCCCCCGAGATCGGCTCACCATTTTCGTAGCTTTTCATTTCATGTGCCCACCAGCTATTCGAGTTATTCTTCCTTTGACGATCAACCAACTCCCCGACTGAAGGAGGAGGAGGAGATGGATTCATTGCTTAAAACAACATCGTTTGTAGACATGGTTGATAATGATGATTCTAACTCAAACTCCATAGTGTCCGAATTCGATCCCGAGGTGATCGCTGCATTCAGGAGTGCTCTTGAGGAGCTTCCTCCAACCAACCCCTTCCACATCAAGCCCATGATTGCTGAGAAACAACAGCATGATACTGCATTGGAAGGAAATAAGTCTATAGACAAGAATATGGATATCCCAGCTAACAAGGATAGGGTTGTGATTTATTTCACAAGCCTAAGAGGTGTAAGAAAGACATATGAGGATTGCTGTCAGGTTCGAGTTATTTTAAAGGGATTAGGAGTTCGAGTTGATGAGAGGGATGTATCAATGCATTCTGGATTCAAGGAGGAACTAAAGGAGCTTTCGAGAAACGGATTCGACGGTGCTGGGTTACCGCGTGTGTTCATAGGAAAGCAGTATATCGGTGGGGCTGATGATATCCGGCGGCTCAATGAAGAAGGAAAGCTTGAGAAGATGGTGGAGGGTTGCGAATCATTCGACGATTTGGGAATCATTGGGAATGTTAATGTTTGTGAAGCCTGTGGAGACATACGATTTATACCTTGCCAGACTTGCTGTGGCAGTTGCAAGGTGTTCAACGAGGGAGATTATGAAGAAGATGAACAAGGATGTGAGGAGAATGAGTATGATTATGGTTTTCAGAGATGCCCCCATTGCAATGAAAATGGACTCGTACGTTGTCCCATTTGCTGTGATTAGTCCCCTTTTGGTGATTTTCTGGTTTTACTGGTTGGAAGGGTTTGTTCATTGTTGTATAGGAATTGTTTTGATGGGTTTTTTTTTTGCAAGATTCCATGGGCAGGAGACATCAACAGTGCTGAATGGATCCTTTCCTGTATCAGTTGATTGGGTCTTGGCTTCTCCTTGGTTGAAGAAGCCTCCCTTGTTTTCTCTTCTTACTGGTGTGTATAGCTATAGTTATCTGGTTACAGAGACAAATTGGGAGGACCTCATAAGGTCAGTATGTTATAAAAGAAAGAACATGTATATTGGCAAAAAGAGTTTGATAGAGAGGAGATTACTGTTGGCTATTCTCCTTCATAGTCTGCAAAAATCTTTCCCCCAGAAGATGAGTCCGCATAGGCGACCGCCCAGGCCCTCTGCTTAGTCCGAATGCTGTCTAAGTACCCGCTTAGGGGCGACTAACCAGACGCCTAGGCCGCCTAGACGCTAAATGGACCTTGACCGCCTACTAAGGACCGAGGAGTGATATAGTGGACGAATTTGAGGGACGAATTTGACACTCCTGTCAGGTTTGAAGAGTTGAATGGATTAAAATATGGATGAGATGTTTAACACTTGGTCGGGGTAGGTGACACTTGTCTTTCGTGTCCAATTCGTCCACTATATCAGTTTGGCTAAGGATCGCCCAACGCTTTCTTGAACACTGACAAAAATACTTCTTCTTACCAAAACAGAAATTTCAACTTGTCATTTATTTAACTATGGGGTTCGAACATTGTGGTTCAGATTCATCTTCAATCTATAGTTGAACTACTTAAGCACTTTTGGTGAGATTTAGACCCGGAAATAGCTTCAAAAAGGTCAAAAATGATTCTGAAACTTCTCAATATCATCCAAAACCTTGAAATAGGACCTTGAAAAATCTGATTGACTCTAAGATGAAGGCTTCTTCAAAAATTGGCCAAATGTGACCTTAAATCAATCTTCATGATCATCCTTGATTATTTCAACTTTTTTCAAAATCTTGTTAAATCCATCAAGATAATCGCAAACAGGTGTGAGATATTTGTGTCTCCAACCCATGCTAAGTATAGGTCAAATGCAGGTAAAATAATGATAAAAAATCATTAAAATCAAGGCACAAAATAGCCTTCGTCACAGATGCCCTATCACGATTCAACTGTGTTGTAATCCTAGGAGAGTTGGTGGATAGAAGAATACTGAGTGGGGGCTCGATGATTCTTTGTTCTAGAGGCAAATTATTGGGGATTGATCAAAGTAGAGTTTTTTCAGGTATCAAAAAATTAGCATGGTGTTTCGGCCGTAGGATCTGTGTCTGTGAAATGATCTTGGCCGTTCAGGCACAGATCTTACGGCTGAGATTAGATTTCGCCACTACAGGGTAAATTCGGTACCGTAAGTTCGGCACATGAAAAAAATTAGATCAAAGTATCCCAAATTTCACAAGAGTCAAATAGTGAAAGAAACTTGGATATATATTAGGTCTTGTAGAGAAAAGCCCAAAAACAAAACCATGAGACCTTAGTCGCAGAGAACATTGTCGAGGTAGGTAAATCTAAGGTCATAGCGCAATAGCCCGCAAATCACGATAGAGAGGTAAATCACACTTGGCAAACCATATGTGACATACTCATATAGAATTTAGTTGTAATAACCATTATGTCAACCTATCTTTGACTTAGTCACAAAGTGTTGAATATCATACCAATATGGTTAGTATTCAATTATTTATTATGGAAATTAGTGTGAAATGATATAGCACACACCCATATTATATATACCTCTGCCCACCTCCTTTCAAGCACACCACAAACATTGGTGTGTGTGGGTCTCATTTGCACCACGTGTGAGATGGTGCGCATCATATGGGGGTGCGCCATATTCGTTTTGGAAATTAGTAGCTACAAAGATGCAATTACAGATTCAACTGTTCAGATTGTAGATGCCTGAATCAAGAATACTCCCCCAAAATTTCAGGGCAATCGGCGGATGGGTATCCATCAAGGGTATTTGAATAATCTGGCAACACCAAAGAACGCCTTGAAACCTCTTGTGTAAATTTTGCTCTCTATGAGGCTTGAAAGTATTGGACAACACAAGACGATCTCTCAGGTCAAATGCCTCGAAGACAAAAACTTAAAAGGACTTCATACACATGGGCTAAACAAATCCCACATTTGCATTGGGCCATCCTAGGAAAATCCAAAACCATAAATCACCACCTTGTCCGCCTATGTGAGGACATCTACCATCCCAATAATCAAGGAACATTTCAAATGTCAAAGAGGAGTTTGACTAGTGGTTATTAGAGTGACAATTACATTCATTGGTCACGGGTTCAAATCCCCTCAGGACATGAGCATAAATCTCCATATTCTTGGTTCAAATCTAAATTAGGCAACCCAACGAACAGGAGCATGAATCTCAATTTTCAACTTCTTTGATTACGATATTTGTAACAAGTTGACCTTATTTTATATAATTGATTAAAGGATTGATATGAGTATTTAAATGGATTTTTATTTTCTGTATAAACCCAAAAGAACAATAAAGTTAAGCTTGACCCAAAATTGATATTGCGCACAGCTTTTCCAAAGCGGTGCGCCACACGACTCTTTTACAAATCAGCAGGTGGGCCCCACACACACTAATGTTGGTTTGTGTGGACATGATATGGTGCATTGCGGTGTGTGTATGGGGAGCGGTACGCTATATCGCCCGACCATACGTGCTTCACATATAAGAATTTTAGGATGGTGTGCTGCGATGTGTGTACGGGGAACGGTGCGTTGAATCGCCCGACCATACATGCTTTACACGTATAAGAGTTTTGGGGCTGCAGTAACTGAGTCTTTTCAAATGGAATTACTCTCATTCCCTCCAAAGTGTCTTTCCACCTTTCGGGCCTTTTCATGGACCCTATATCAGTGTTCGAGAATGCGTTAGGCGGCCCCAAAGCATTTTGGGGCCGCCGACCACCTAGGCGGTGCTCAACTGAAAGGCTTTAAAAAAATTTTGGTAAATTTTTTTTTGGCAAAAAAAAATTCGGGCGCCCTGAGCGGCCCTGGGTGGCCGCCTCGGCGCCCTGGGCGCCTGCCCAGCCTTCGGGCCACCCAGCCCCGATTTGGGGCGGCCAGGTCATTTTCGGTGCCTAGGCGGCTGCTCAGGCCGCCTAGGCGCCAAATTCTCAAACATTGCCCTATATGTTTCTTTTCGTCTTCATATGCGCCCTTTGCTGGCGTCAGTCGATACAAGCATGATCATACATGTTTTTCAAATTCCATTACTCCTTTCCTTGTGTGTCTTCATCTTCATAAACGCCATTTGTTGAAAAACTTCACATAACACATTGTCAACATGTCTGGCTCGCTGGTCTCCCAGTTCGTTGGTGGGGGTCGCCGCATACAAACCCCCTATTGGGATTAGTCAGGCTCGAAAGAATTGGAAACCTAATATGGCACCAAAAGAAACATGTCTGACTCGTATCAAAATTCTTCTTCATTCGATATAATGACAAACCAGAGGTACACAGCCTCCCTGCACCACCAGTGGATAAGGGCGAACCTCGGGTGAATCTTTAATATATTATATAGACAGTAAATTATTCATATAGACAAACTACTAGTGAAATTGTTCTTTCTATGCTCCAACATATGTTGTTTAACATTGCATTTATGTGCGAGAAAGATCGTACATATTTATAGTCGCGTTAATTTGAATACTTATTTTCTACTTAGTTGCCCTTTATTTTAGGCCTCTGAAATTAATTCCAATACTACAGAGGTTATAGTCTGATGGAGAAATTGGCCAACGACTCAAGTGATGTTAGTGATCCTTATGAGGAACCTGAGATGATAAAAACTGAAGATGCTGAAGAGGATCCCATGGATGTTGGTGCAGATGAGGATGAAGAAGAGGAGAAAGTGGAGGAAGAAGGGGAGAAAAACGAGGTACCTGAACCTGATCCTCAGGTGGTCACCGCTGCTCAGCGGGCATGAAAAGAAGGACTAGAAGGATACTGGAGGGAAATGAACCTTATTATTCAAGGATCGCCACCTCCACCTCAATTTGTACTGCCTGGATATAGCTCTGGGTATGGGTCGTCTCCATTCTCAGATGGAAATGCCATACCCATGAGTTATGAAAGTAGTTACTGGCATGTTTTATCCTCTCCCCCTCAGATAGTGACCCTGACGGCTGAATCATACTTGTGACACTCTTTTGGCCCATATCATTACATATTTTTGCTATGTAATGACATTGTTATATATATGACGAACTTTTGACATGATATGTTGAGTATCCGATATTCCATTTCTAATAGATCAAATGAAGCTCATAATACATCAAATGAAGTTCACAAAACATGTCACAAAGTTTGTTGTAAACATCAATCAAGTTCATGATAGACCCTCCGACCACCAATAGGAACCCCTGCATAGTTCGTGCATGGCCCTGTATACGAAGAGCAGTTCATCCCGATAGGCATGATCCCGACAGGCGAGATGACCCGATACTTGGAGTCGTCAGTGTGCGTATTCGAGTAACTCTCATCGGACAGTTCGGCCTGCTACGTTCGCGTCAGAATGTATTCATTTACGATTGTAGTAATTATTCGATCAACGTCCACGTGCGTATCTGAGGATTTCTCCAGCGACATGTTGAACGATCCGAGTCGAGGTTTTCGATTGAAGGGTTACGAGTTTTTTAATTTTCCGAGAAGAGTTTTTCCTTTCGACAGAGATGAGAAAGTGAAAAGCCTTCCGATGATAAACTTGATTAGAAAGTATTAAGACGGTTTAGTATTTTATTTCGTTTTTTCCTTTTCTTTTAATGTCTTTTAAGTAAAAGAACAATAAAAGTAAATAAAAAATGATATAGGAGGTTACTTATCGTAATAGAATTTTCGCAGAGGTCATTCATCCAATTTATCTTATTCTATATTCATAATGTAAGGTGCAAGGCATATTGGTAATGATTGTAATATCCAAACACAATAGTATAAATACCATTAATAAATATAATTTTCACTTATAAAAAATTTAGATATTATAAAATACAATATAGATCATTTTCGTTTGCAATATGTATAACATATTACAATTTTATTAATATATTTGCAACATACTAATAAAATATAATTTTTTAGAATATTTATTTTATAAGATTTTTTTATTTTATTTTGTATAAATTATTTGTGATCTTATTTTTTATTGCATAATCTAATATGATTCTAAGGAAATATTACACTTTAAATATAAAATCCTTCATCTATTAACTATAGTATTTTGGTTAATTTTATATGCACATAAAGTACATCAATAGTGAATAATGTTATTTGTAATATTATTTTTTATTTTATTCATATTATTTTAATATGATAAATATTACTATATTTTTTTAAAAATTACATATAAAAAATTTGGACATCGTAGTCCCTTGAAAAAATTGTGGATCCACCACCCGACACTCTCCTCTATATAATCCTCTTTCTTCACCTTATCTTCCTTCTCTACCTCCAAAACTCCCAAATCTCCTTTTTTCAGACAAAGAAACATAACTACAAACAAGTCCCTTAAGGATGTCCGGAAGCAGGTCAAGGCACCCACCAACCAGCAACACTTCAAGGATAACAGATGAACAGATCAACCATCTTGTCTCGAAATTGCACAAGCTACTCCCCGAAATACGCGGCAACAAACGATCCAACAAGGTATGTATAACACTACTCCATATCTCGTTTGTACAACAGTATTCACTACAACTTTTTGGATGAACAATAAACATTGCATTATTGAGCAATGTGGGCGTATTGAACGGGAGAAGGTGTTCTTGTGTGTTTGGTTTGTGTAAGAATGTTTACCAAAGTCAAGATTCATTAACCCTGAAAGTATGACATTGGAAGTCACGCGTATTTACTACAGGCGGTAACTATTTGCAATATTTTATACTATAGCGGAGTTTTTGGAAATGACAAAATTATGAGTATTAGAAAATTCATTCACGTTGCATGCATGTTGTTATAAATAATCCATCCTGTTATAATTATATGCAACTCATTCCTTATGCCCAAAAAAATTTCATGATCATTCTGTGTTGTATTCTTGCTTTCAGACATCTGCAAATAAAGTGCTTCAGGAGACCTGCGACTACATCCGGACCTTGCACAAAGAGGTGGATGATCTGAGCGAGAAGCTATCACAACTTCTCTCGACCATAGACGAAGATAGTGCGGAGGCCGCCATAATTAGGAGTTTAATCTAATTTATGGTTGGATTAATATACTCAATCCTTGGAATTAATCTGTCATTTAATCTTGTAAGAATGTGGTCTACGATAGTATGCATCAACTAGAAGTCCTAATCCATACGATTAATTAATGCATGAGGTTATTAGGTACGACTTATTAAATAAGGGAGCCGGCGGTACTTGACAATCAGGTATTAATGTAAACCAGAATGAAATATTATTGATGGGTTTTATTTTGTTTTGCTTCATGATGCTCATGCGGTTTGGTTTGATGATATACATACTAAATGAATGAAAGGGGAAGTTATAGAATTTTGGGGGCAAATGTTTCGTGTATTTCACTATACAATAGAAAAGGTATGTGGGTAAAGAAAAAAATAGAAAGGGTATTTATACGAAATGTGATAAATGATTATTCTACACTTAAATATCAACACTACCCATTAAGATGGACGAAAAATATTAAATAAACTCGTCTTGTTACAAAATCTAGTCAAATCAATTGAACTAAGTCATTTGGCGAGGCATTCAACTACTTACTCACTCGTGACCACATGCCTAAATTCCAACAATCTTCTATTCATCTTCTCTTTTGTGAAGAACGTGTCCATCTCCACATTTTTAGTTCAATCATGCTGAATAAGATTGTTAGTGATATTAATTGTTACCCGGCTATTAACCATAACTATCAGAGACATGATGAGTGATCTTCTTGCAATGGTAGAGTCAAGAAATTCAACAGTTGATATCGGAGCTGGTTCGTGATCGCAACACTATATTTATAGGGTTTTAGTTTTTGTACGACAAAGCTACCAAAACAAGAATCTATGACTAGTTTCAACACGAGAATTTCGAAAATGAGAAAAGAATTTTTTTCGGCGATCCAAAGTAGCCAAAAAGACACTTACCGAAATATTCATTAAAATATTTTTGGCAAGTGTAGAAACACTCAATGTAATGTCTCAAGCCAAGCTCATCAGGTGGTGTGGAAGAGATATTAAGGACGGGCAAGAAAGACATGAAACAGGCAAGGGGTTTCTCACTGTTGCTATTAAGATAGATGATTTTGGGGAATTTTTCTTTCGTATTCATTCACAATGGGTAAGTGATTACAATGCACAATTCATAAACATAATTCACAAGGTAACTCTCCCGAGATTTTAGTACATCAAATCTTGGGAATCAAGGGAGAGATTTGTGATAATCACAAATCTCTCCTTGCCTTATGTCTTTCTTTCCAACACTCCCCCTCAAGTTGAGTGGTGGGAGGTCCAACACCCAACTTGCCGCCCATCAACTGATTTTGTGAGCACATCTGCCAACTGATCCCCATAACGTACAAATGGAAGTGAAATAAGGCTACACTCTAACTTCTCCTTGGTAAAATGTCTATCAATCTCAATGTGCTCCGTCCTGTCATGTTATAATGGGTTCTCAGATATATGGTTTGCAACTTTATTGTCACAATAAAGAGGACATGGCTCCTCCTGAGGAAATCCCAACTCCAACATTAACTTCCTAAGCCACAAGACCTCAGCTAGTTCCCTTGCAATGCCTTGAAATTCTGCCTCTGCACTTGAAAGAGACATTACTTTCGGCTTCTTACTTTTCCAAGTCATAAGATTTCTCCCAATAAATGTGAAATGGCCAGAGGTGGATTTTTGGTCCACTGGATTGTCAGCCCAATCTGCATTAGTGTATACCTCCATCTTCACGTGTCCATTTTTCATCATAGGTGAATCAACTAGCTTTCACTCCAAGAGACCTGTCTCAACTAACAAATCAATGATATACTTTCCATGTGATATAAATATACCACCTTTTGATCTCAATACTTCTATCTAAAGAAAATACTTCAATTGTCCCAAATCTTTCATCTCGAAGTCCTTAAACACATTTCTCCTCAACTCCCCAACTCCTTCTCATCATCTTCTGTAATAAGCATATCATCGACATAAATAATCAAGCAAGCGATACCTTGAGCTCGTGTCTAAAGGAACAGAGTATGATTCAAGTTACTTAAGTGATAATCATACCGTCTCATAGTCACTGTAAACCGTTCAAACCAGGCTCTAGGAGATTATTTGAGACCATAAAGTGTCTTCCTGAGCCTACAAACTTCACCTGATCGAAAACACTGTGAGAATCCAACTGGACTCTCCATGTATACTTCCTCTTCCAAATCACCATGTAAAAATTTGTTCTTCACATCGAATTGATGAAGGGGTCAATCTCTGTTTGCTGCAATTGAAAATAAGACATGAATGGTGTCAATTTTAGCAACTAGGGAAAAAGTTTCAGAGTAATCCACACCGTAGGCTTATGTGTATTCTATTGCCATAAGTCATGCCTTGAACCTCTCGACAGAACCATCAGCTTTTCTATTTATGGTATATATCCATCTACATCCAACAGATCTCTTCCCTCCAGGTAATACACATTTCTTCCAAGTACGATTCTTTTCTAATGCATCCATCTCAATCTCCATCACCTACTTCCACTCAAGAATCTTCAGAGCCTCTTCCACAGTCCTTCGAATCTCTCAGCCTACAAAGCCATTGAAAAAGTTTTGGCAGATGAAATCATCCTCCCTCTGAACATATTGGCCACATGTTACTTCTTGAGGCCATGAACATGATCAGCAATATATCTCTTTGGAGCCACACCTCTCGTAGATCGATTTGGAAGAACTTGTGTAGGAATAGCAGAGTCACCAGAATCAACAATAGAGTCACTGAAATCAGGTACCAGAGAACGTACCAAGATATCCAAAGAAGGATGGTCTGACACCATGCGACCTCTAGACTGTACTACATGAGACTGAGCAAGTGCAAGTGAGGATGGGACACGTGGCAGTGGTCCCGAGGTCATGGGTGGCTCATTCTGATGTTCAGGAAATACAGAAGGTAAGCTTATGCAATCCAGGGGTCCCACTATCTCTCCACCTGATCACTAGATTGTGATAGCTTACTAAAATAGAATTTCAGTCTCCGCAAATCACAATGAATGGTAGTAAACAACTTTCTTGACACAGGGTCATAGCAACGATATCCCTTTTTATTCACTTCATACCCCGCAAACATGCACTTCATAGAACAAGGATCAAACTTAGACTGTGTTTAGGAGAGCTTATGCTTTTGCAGAAAGACTTTTGCAGAAGGACTTTTGAATGTGCAAGAATAATTATATCACATTTAAACTTCGAATTAATTTCAAAACTGTCACTGAGAAAAGCCATTCAAAAGCTACCTTCACCTAACTTATGACTTTTAGCTTTTTTCCGACTTTTTGGTAGATAAGCCAAAATAAAAGCTGATTTACCAAACACTGCAAAATCAGCTTATGCTGTGGAAAAGACAAAAGGAGCTGTGGAAAAGCTGTACAAAACACTGCCTTAGTAAGACGGCGGGGAGCTAATGTCATTGACTTATGTCAGTCTGTCTTCTTCTTTTTCCAGTATTTTCTTGGTGGTGATATAGTGCACCGCTATAATAACATTTTTTCCACCCATGTGCCACAAGGTGTGTAAAAGTGGTGCCTTTATAGCCGTGCGCTATATCAGCACCATATTTCTAGTGCTTAGTGGCGGAGCGGAAGACCAAGCCTATCTCGACAAACAGTAGATAAGTACAAGAAAATCCAAAAAATAGTGGTATTTGCTAGCAACAATGTAATGGAGGCCGTCAATCAATATAGATTGATCGGAAATCGGATTCTAATCCAATATAGTACCTATTGGTACATAAGAAATCTAACACTTTAACGCAAAGATACAGGGTTTGATATCTTTACCTATTCAAAAAAAATCACAACTTCTTCAAGATGGTATTCCAGACCTATTCACAATCTGTGACAGTGTGAAGCTCAATAATTCCAAGAGGGATGTGGCCCCCACATTCTAGGTAAATTCATCCAATCTTGTAATTTTTCCCGAATGTTCATTGTGATTTCACAATCGTATAATATATGAATGAGGAGTC